>PVIH01014595.1:0-53083 GCA_004025045.1 Sigmodon hispidus | reverse complement strand
AGCCACACAGCCACACAGCCACACAGCTACCCAGCTACACAGCCACCCAGCTACCCAGTCACACAGCCACACAGCTACTCAGCCACACAGCTACCCAGCCACCCACCTACCCAGTTACCCAGCCACCCAGCTACCCAGCTACCCAGCCACACACTCACCCAGCCACCCAGCCATGGAGTAAGAATGAATGTAAGAGATATAGAGGAAAAGAAAAAGGCCCAGAGGCAAAAGGTAGTTGGGATACTTTAAGTTAAGGAAAGCTGGCTAGAAATAAGCCAAGCTATGGCTGGGCAATTATAAGTAACAATAAGCCTCCATGTGTAATTTATTTGAGACTGGGGGGGTGGGTCCCCCCAAAGAGCAAAGAACAAAGATCTAAAGAATAAAAAGTGTGAAACAGCCAACTACACAGGGCCTCACAGAACTATACTCCAGCCTTGGGAGTTATTTTCTTCTATTCCATTTTCTAATTCACCAATTCTCTTTTTACCAGCATCTTCTTGCTTTGAATTCATCCATTTCATCTTTGAAACAGCTTCCTTAGTGTACATGATGCTATTTAAATTCACCATTAAAATCACCAACAGCAAAGCAATCAGTTAATGGTTTTAATGAATACAGTCATACAACCATAGGCATCACCGAATCCATCTACATCACCCCTAATAGCACATCCCTTGGGATTTAACAGCAGTAAATATTCTAAAAGGTAACTTGGGTTCTTTTTTTATACTTTTCACTTCTCTGGCCAAGGACATATTAACCCTTAGGACATATGAATTATAGATGTTGTTTAACAAAGTCACAGCAACCACAGGACACAGGCATAAAAGCTCAATTCTCTTGGTCTCACCTTCGACCTTCGTTCCACAGTTCCTCACTGCCTTGATGGATCCAGGGCTCCAATTTGACTTTTGGATTGTTTGTTTGGTTTTTCCCTTTTTAATTTTTTAAAATTATTTATTTTCATTTTATGTTCATTGTTGTTTACCATAGGCATCAGGTCCCCCAGAACTGGAGTCATAGATAGTTATGGACTGCCATGTGGGTGCTCGGAATTGAACCTGAGTCCTCTGGAAGAGCAATCAGTACTCTTAACCACTGAGCCATTTCTCCAGCTCCCCCCACTTTTAATTTTTAGCAACTTTTCTCAGTGGGAGAGTAAACCTCAACAAACTAATCTATTAATGCCAAACACACTGAAAGCCCATGCAGAGCTGGTGACCAACCTTACCATGCAAATGAGGATACCTCTGAAGATAGAGATAAGAATTACTGGGGATTTCACTGCATCTGCGGGCACAGACCAGAATTACCACAAACAAATCAGAATGTTTGGCTACTAACAGCATTGGCGGGAGCACTCTGCTAAAAATAAGCAGTTAAAGACCACAGTGGCCATATGAAAAATCTGAGTTCTTCCCTTTGTGCTATTTGGCTTACAGAGAGAACTGAGAAAGCACTCACTGGAGAGGAGACTCTTCAGGGTAGTGCTGTATCAGCAGATGGAACTCACTGCCAGTCTGCCGGGTCCTGAGTCCTGTATTACATCAGTGCTTGAGATTTGAGAGGATGTGGAGGGGGGAGGGTGCCAATGCATATATGAGAAATTTTAGAGTTGAGAAGAAACTGATAATCCCTATATGACTGGCCCTGTGCCCCTTTTTCTTCCTGAATTTTATTAAAAAGGCTGTATTTTGTTCTTCTGTACAAAATTCTATCCCTTATTCCATGAAAGAAAAACACAGTAGTAAACATCACCACAGCAGTATATATCGCCATAGGCCTGGTGTACTGGCCTTTAAGAAGGCTAGCTAGCCCTGCCTCTTGGGTCCGTTACATTGAACTCTTTTGGGCTAGTTTGGAATGGAATCTAAGGAGAAGTGGTATTCTCAATCAGACACAGCGGTGTGGCTGCCTAATTATAGCATCGCCACATCTTGTATTTTGTAGTCTATCCTTTCCTGGAATTTTAATGATGTTATTCAGGATATCACTTCCTATTCTTAATCTGTGTATTTTAGATGACTTGATTCCAAACAATGTTTTGGATACAAACTGTCCAACGTTTTTCCAAAACACAGGCTTTATTGGCATATAAAGTGATTTGCCACATGCATGGTGTTTAGATGCTAGCAGGTGGATAATAGATCAGAGCTACAGCAATGTCAGGGGACTTTCCCATCCATAGTACAAGGCAGTGGGGAAAGAAAACCAGTCCGTGAAAAGAAAACAGAATATAATTCCAACTATTTAACTTCAGCCCATATGTCATTGTCATTTACTAAGCAACAGAAAATAGAAATGAGCATCGAAAACCCCAAGCCTAACAACAAAGTAGTGAGTTAACCCTAGGACAGCAGAACCCTGAGGGCAGCAGCCTGGGGTCTAGTTCATCCTACATCCCTAGGGAGAACTCAAGCGCTAAGGTCCTCTGTTGTGGATTTGCTAAACTCTGGCCTGGATATAGGTTTGCTCCTTAAGCAAAGCCTAAAGTCTAAAAGGAGAAGGAAATGCAGGGTTCCTAAGAAACTGAAACAGTACAGAGCTCTTTCCTACTTTGTGTGTGTGTGTGTGTGTGTGTGTGTGTGTGTGTGTGTGTGTGTGTGTATGTCTGTGTGTCTGTGTGTCTGTGTGTGTGTTGTGTGCCTCCAGGCCTCTCTCACTTCCTCTGAGTCGCATTGTCCAGGCTTGCCAGCTTGTGTGGGTTTCAGGCAGATTTTCCTCTCTGCTTGCCCTCTCACATTAGGAGTACTGGGATTACGGATGCACAGGACCGGATATGGCTTTACCACCGGTGTGCCAGGCTTGCATGGCTACTGATTTCACCTGCTGCACGTTCTCTGCCTACTTTTTTCTTTTATGTCCTACAAATAACCAAGGGTTTGACCAACACATCAAAGTCAACTGCAAAGATCTTTCCACATTCAAAACAGTTTGCCTCCCTATAATCCCTCATTCAATTCTTGCTATGGTGGGCCAGTATAGGTGTTGCTCACCTCCCCATGTCCTGCCTCTCAACAGTGCCAACATGCTGAGACCTCACCAAACACTGGCAGCTGAGTGATCAATTCTTATAGCAATGCAGAGGAAGCTCAGGAGCTTGTTTCAACACAGCATCATAGAAGAAACCACTGAGATAGATCTTTGCCCCTGTGGCCTGGAGAGTTCTCTCCAGCCTTCAAGGATTTAGCTTTCTCCCCAGGTTCTTATTCTCACCTGTTTTAAATCTCAAGAAAACTTGAAGGAATAAGATAATAAGTAAGTTGTGGGCCATAACACTGTAGCCTTAAATATGCTAGCAGGTATCTCCTAAGAACAAAAATATTCTCTATCATGGAGAAGTTTTGCTTGTAAAGTACTCTGTATGTTCAAAACTTAGTGGAAAGAGATGTTTCTAACAGTCTAGTGCATGCTGGGGCATAGCTCAGTCTGTAGGGAGCTGACCTAGAATGTGTGGATCCCCAGGTCCAAGCCCCAGCACCAAACAGACTAGGCATGTAGTGAATACCTGTAAGCCCTGCACTAGGGAGGGGCAGGCAAGAGTCAGTAGTTCGAGGCCAACCTGGGCTACTTGAAGCTAGGGCACAGAAGTCATACTTTCAAGGAATATATTACACAGTTTGTGCTTTATACTATGCAAACATTAACTAACTCAGGACAATTAGATTATACACTTGATGGCCCTAATTACAAATAGAATACAAGTTCGAAGAACTGAGAAATCAAGTGGAGATAAAGTTTAGGGAAGAGGGGGCTGGAGAGATGGCTCAGCGGTTAAGAGCACTGTCTGCTCTTCCAGAGGACCCGGGTTCGATTCCCAGCACCCACATGGCAGCTAACAACTGTCTGTAGTTCCAGTTCCAGGCAAACACCAAGGCAAATAAATAATAAATAAATAAAGTTAAAAAAAAAAAGTTTAGGGAAGAAATAAGATAGAACCTGTTCCTCTTCTCCTTGGGTAACAAATGGACTACATTTCCCAGAAATCCACTAGGCAGTTAAATTTGGCCATCTTATTAAATATGGCTAATAGAATGAGAGGAAGTGGGCTGTACCGCAGTGTAGGCCTGGCCAATAAAAACTTGTCAGTCATTCAGGGGTCACCATGCTCTTGTCTCTTTCTGCTGATGGGATCCAAACAGGCAGGGTGATCTAAGGTTGAAAGTGGTAGCACTTTTCTTTTTTTAAATTAATTAATTTATTTATTTGCCTTGGTGTTTGCCTGGAATTGGGAACTGGAACTACAGACAGTTGTGAGCTGCCATGTGGGTGCTGGGAATTGAACCCCAGTTCTCTGGAAGAACAATCAGTGCTCTTAACCGCTGAGCCATCTCTCCAGCCCCAAAAGTGGTAGTACTTTTCAAAGCAAAATGCTTTAAATCATCAGTGAAAGAGAGGTATCTACTAGCTAGGTCCCCCTTTTTAGATTTATAAGAAATGAACTCCTCTTCTTTGGATTCATTGATTGTTTTGCATCTGCTGAAGCAGAAAATTTCACCAGAATAAATATAAGTTTGAGCTTAAGATACCCTGAATATGTGTGGAAAGAAGTGATGTTTTGAAAATACTTCCTGTGTGCCTCCCCCGACTCCCCTGCCCCCCCCACACACACACACACGGTCTTATGTAGCTCACTTTGAACTCACTATATAGCCAAGGAGACCTTGAACTTCTGACCCTCTTGCCTCTATCCTCCCCCACCCCAACCCCAGTTGATGGGATTACAGGCAGTGTTCTGACACTCAGTTTTATGAGGTGCTGGGGATCGAACCCAGAGCTTTGTGCAGTCTGGGCAAGCACTCCACCACTTAAGCTCGGTCTCTAACCCTGTGTTCCTTCTTTCTTGTTTTCTGTATATGGTCATTAGTAGACCAAAGATAGCCCCTGCCTAGTGGACTAGTGATACTATTCAGTCAGGAACACAAGACAAAGAGGCTGGGGCTTCTTTCCCACCATAACAAGCACCTGGCCATTCTCTCTGCTGAAAATAACCCAAATGTATTTTACAAAGTATTTCCTTGTAAATAATCTGACATGTATTTGTAAACCAACAAGAAAATGATACACAGTCAGAAGAGAACATGTGTACTGTTTTTCACCCTGAAGGCATTTAACAAACGGGAAGGATCTGAACTTTTTTCATAACGTAGCAGGGCACAAGAGATAAACTTGGTGTTATTACAGAATCTAGGACTCACCAAAGAACAGAATATGACAGGAAGCACTAAGGAGAACTCCTAAGAAAATAGTCAAAACACCTGGTATAAAAACTAGTGTGAAAAAAAGAGAGGAAAGATATGTACTAAAAATGTGTAACCACAAGATAGGTTTCAAGATGAATGGGCAGCTCATTTGGATGCCGAAGACTCCGTTTTTACAAATCAGTAAGATCCCAACAAACAGGCAAGAGAAAATATTATTGTTAGAGAAATTCACATTCAACTCAAACTCAAAGAATTCCTATGGATAGTCTCCAAAACAAAGTCACAGGAAAACAAAATAAAAGAAAACAATAGACAATACAACATGTCCCAGGAAGCAAAGCACCAGGAACAATCAGCAGAGACAATGCAGGGCAGAGCCGAAGCCACAGGCTTCAGACTTTACAATGATCAGACACAAAATAGAAAATAAGTGTTCAATTAAATGGTGTTCAATGTCTGCAGGAAAGATTAGATAAGACACATAATAAATTATAGATTTACTTAGAATCTAATTGATAGATTACACTCATATTTGAAAAAACTTCAAAATTAATTAACTAAACAGAAACATTAGTAAACTAGGAAAATAACAAAATAATAAACACCAAGATTAAAGAGGCTGAAGATTGGAGAGCTATTCTACATCTCAGAATAAAGGGTTAGTGAAAACACAGAGCAGAGAAGTTTAATGTCTTCAACTTGGAAAGAAGACAACATAAGAACAATATTTTGAGAATCTTCCAAAACCAAAAGGGGAAAATTAATTTACTGTTCTGGAAATCCCAAGCAAAGATATATGTTTTAAATTTTGTGACTGGCCACAGAGGTGTATGCCTATGACCCCGGTGAAATGAAATGAGGAGAAGTTCAAAGGCCAGCCTCAGGCACATAGCAAGTTCAAGGCCATTCTGGGCTACTTGTCACCCTGTCACAAATAAAAATAAAATAAAACCTTCACACCAAGGTTCCTTATACTAAAACTGTGCAACCTTGAGAACAGAGAATATATTTAAAATTATTAAAGTAGTCTTGAAGAGTGTCCAACACAGATAGAAATTAGACTTAGCCATGATTTCTCAGCAGAAGCAGATGACAGAAAAAAAACAGGACACATCTTCAACCGAAATCTAATTATGTGAATCAATAACAAAAAGATAACTCAAGGGGGCTCAGAAATTCAGAGCACTTGCTGCTCTTTCAGAGGATCCAAGTTCAGTTTCCAGCATCCATGTCCAGTGATGGTTCACAACCATCTGTAACTCCAGCTCTAAGAAATTAGCCGCCTCTGGCTTTTGTGTGCACTTCACAAACATAGACATTCCCACATGTAAGCACATCCATACATAACTAAAATAATAAAAATATGTCCTTAAAAATACGACTTAAAAGGTACCTACCAGGGTCCAGCAGGATGGCTGACTTGCTGCTCAAACCTGAGGACCAGAGTTTGACCCCCAGATCCCACAGCGGAAAAACAGAACCAACTCTTGAAAGTTGTTTGACCTCTGACCTCCGACCTCTGACCTCCATGTGTAAACCCTGACATTTAACACTCAACTCCCAGGGCTGGAGAGATGGCTCAGAGGTTGAGAGCACTGACTGATCTTCCAGGGGCCCTGAGATCGATTCCCAGCAGCCACATGTTGGCTCACAACCATCTATGATGACATCTGGCATCCTCTTCTGTATACTATATACATAAATGAATAAATAAATTTAAAAAAAAGACTCAACTCCCCACCACTAATAAATACCTGCTGAGCATAGTGATTTAAGACCCTAATCTCAGCCCTGGGTAAAATGAGGCAGGAAGACTGCCATGAGTTCAAGAACATCCTAGCTGCTGCTAAAAAAAGACAGTCTCAAAGAAATAGGAAGAACAGGGAAGGAGGGAAGGAGGGAGGGAAGGAGGAAGGAAGGAAGGACTCCCATAAGCTTAGAAAAACCATTGCAGTAGCTTATTGAACAAATAAATGTAATAATAAACTTAGAAGCTATTTAGAGCTAAACATATTAAAACTTCCAAAAGCTAATTTAGTTCTTAGAATCTAATTGATAGATTTTTTTATATCAAAAAAAACTTCAAAAATTTATGAACTAAACTGTAACCTTTGGAAGTTAGAATAACAAAACAATAAACTCCATGATTAAAACAAATAAAGACACAGGCAAAAACTAAACAGAGACCCATGAAGAAAATGCAAGGTACTAGGAGATTTTTAGTAACAAATTTCTGACAATATCGATCAAGGAAAAGCAAGCAAACATACAAGTGATATTTTAGGGATGACTATAAATTGTGATATCATAAAGATTTAAACATTATCAGACATTATACACAATCATTATATCCTAAAATGCCCACACTAGGATGAAATAAAATTTCAGAAGGAAATGTGGTACAAGAACACCATGCAGCTGCAAAGAATGAAATCATGGTCTTTGCAGGGAAAATGGACGGAACTACAGGGACCATCATGTGAAGAGAAGGAAACCAGACTCAGAAAGACGGTCACATATTTTCTCCCATAAGCAGAACTGAAATTTAAAACTGCAAGAAGTATGGAAGTGGAGAGGAAGAATGGGGCCAGCTGGGGGGCAGGAGGGAGGGACAAGGGGACAGGGGTGAGTGCACGTGCACGCACATACACACCCACACAAACACACACACATACACTCATAAACTCACACATATACACACAGACACATACACACACATACACACACAAAACACACACATAAACACACATACACACACAAACACACATACATACACAAACACATACACACACACATATACTCACAAACACACATATACACACAAACACACATACACACACAAAACACACACATACACACATAAACACACACATACACAAACATACACACACAAACACACACACATACACACAAACACACACACACATACACACACAAACACACACACATACACACATACATACACACACAAAAACACATACACACAAACACACACACAAACACACACATACACACATACATACACACATACACACACAAACACATACACACATACACAAACACATACACACAAACACACACATACACACAATCATACACATACACACAAACACACACATATACACAGAAACACACACACATACACACACACAAACACACATACATACACACACACAAAAACACATACACACACAAACACACACATACACACATACACACACAAACACATACACACACATACACAAACACACACACATACAAACACACATACACACAATCATACACACACATGAGCATGTCACGGTGAAACAAATTATTCTGTATGCTAAATTAAAAACCTTACCAGTCATGAATTGCTAAAATGGAGTCAAGAAGAGTGAGGCAGAACGACCTTATTATAAAGAAAATGCAGTCAGGGCTCAAAGGACATACTCTTGAGATACTCTGAGGAATAAGTACAACCTATTAATGTTATGAAAATCGATCCCCAATAATAGAAAAAGAAGACTCTATCCTATTCTAAAGGGAAAACAAAACCAAACCAAAATAGTGATGCCAAAACTTGGTAAGAAAAGAGAGCTAGGGCCTGGAGAGATGGCTCAGAGGCCCCAGGTTTGGGTACCAGCATCCTCATGGCAGCTCACAACCATCTATAATTTCAGTTCCAGGGGTTTCAGTACCTCCTCTGGCCTCTGCAAACACTAGTAGGCACATAGTACACAGTGTTTGCACGCAGGCAAAACACTCATATACATAAAATAAAAATAATTTGACATCTACCCAAAATTTAGGAAATAAATTAAAAATGAGAAAATAAAAATAACTTTTGCACTGGACAAAGAAGTCTACAACACACCCTGTCAACACCATACTTCTGAATATGACAGCAGGTACATTTTGGGTAAGGTCACCCTCAGTACACTATGTAGGTAGCAAGCCAGTGCTACAAGAAAAAGAAACCTCAGATACAGAGATTGGCAAGGAACATAGATGTCATTTGCATAAGATATGATTGATTATCTATTAAAAATATGAAAAGAATTTGCATGATAGAATTAATGAACTTGATCATTTCTGGGTATTGATCCTTGGACACAGCAAGTAGCTCTCGGGCGTAAATGTAACACATACTCACTAAAAATCATGTGTGAAAGTTCATGTCAGCACTACTTTTAAAACCATAAGCATTACACAGCAATAAAAGAGCAATTATCACTATGTATAACAACCGGTCCCATGTGAATTCTCAGAAATTAAATGATAAGTAGGAAAAACAAACACAAAAGATAGTACACTACATGGTTTTTAAAGTTATGTCACATTTTATTTATTCATTCTGTATATGCTTGTGTGCATTTGCATGTAGATCACAGACAACTTGCAGGGACTGTCTCCCTTATTCCAGCATGTGGGTCCTAGTTGTTAGGTTTAGTGGCAAGTTCCTTCACCTGATGTGGTGGTTTGAATGAAAATGGCCCATATAGGCACATAGGGAGTGGCACTATTAGGAGGTGTGACCTTGTTGGAGGAGGTGTGGCCTTGTTGAAGGAGGTGTGGCATTGTTGAAGGAGGTGTGGCCTTGTTGGAGGAAGTGTGGCCTTGTTGGAGATGTGGCCTTGTTGGAGGTGAGTGACTGTGGGTGGGCTTTAGGACTTCAGAAGGCCAAGCCAGACCCAGTGGCACTCTCTCTTTCTGCTGTCTACCTGCCTGATATAGAACTCTCAACTCCTCTCTGGTATCATGTCTGCCTGTACGCCAACATGTTTCCTACCATAATGATAATAGAATAAAATTCTGAACTATAAGCCAACCCCAACTAAATGTTTTCCATTTTAAGAGGAAGGAAGAAACACTGTTGGAACTATCAGATTCGATTGAACTATAAAATGGCTGCAATCAAAGGTTCCTCTTGACTCTTGGGTGTGTGCTGGGAGGACAGTTGACCAGACAAGAGAAAGAAATTGCTTTTCTCTGCATGTTAGAAGTTTTAAGTGAATTAAAACAACAGTCTACAACATAGAAAATGAAAAAGGCTATTGGCCAGGGCATGCCAGCACAATGATAGCGGTGCCAGAGAGTCCCTGAAAAGTGAGGTAACAAGTTGAATAAACAAGATCTCAGGCCCTTTCCTAGGCAGTAATGGGTACGAGCTGATTATAGAAGGAATTAAAAGTCTGGCAGAGAACAAGCTTGATAAGATGGAAGTCTTGGAGTTTCTATTGCTGAGAAGAGGCACCATGACCACAGAAACTCCTATAAAGAAGAATATTTAATTGAGGTGGCTCACTTACAGTTCAGAGGTTCAGTCCATCATGGCAGGAAGCATGGCAGTGTGCAGGCAGACCTGGTGCAGAAACAGAGAGTCCTACATTCTGACTCGGAGGCAACAGAAAGTCAACTGATTCATTGGGCGATATCCTGAGCATAGAAAACTTCAAAGCCAGCCCCATAGTGACACATTTCCTCCAACCAGGTCATACCCACTCCAAAAAAAGCCACACTTCCTAACAGTGACACTCCATGATGGTACATTCAAACCACCGTGGGCATCAGGGAACCTGGGCAGGTTCTCAGTAGACAATGGAGTCAGTAGTAATATTAACAAAACAACAGCAAAAACGGCTCAATAATTTCTGCTGTGACTACATGCCAAGCTCTGTGACAAGTTCTTTTCAAGGACTCTAGGACTTAGCCTCCCCAATAATCCTTTTAGGATTCCCATGATACTTATGGAAACAGCAGCCAAGACTGGAGTCTAAGGTTAAGTAACTCCCCCAACGCACATAGCTAAGATGGCAAAAATAAGTCTAGCATCAAAACCCAGGCTTGCAGAGTGATTTTAGGGGATGAGGCTTTAAGAGTAAAGGAAGGGAAGAAGCCACTGGACAGAGGCTCCCAAAGGTCACGTGAGGGATTCGTGAAGTCCCGGAACTCAAGTCGAGGGGAACTGAAAGATAGTACAAGAACCCTGGAGATAATTCAGATGCTTGTGGTGGAAATGAAGTCCAAGTTTCCTAACCTGGAAAATGAGGACCATGGTTGTGACAGACAGAAAAATGGAAAGAATGGAATGGAACAGAAAACAGACACATCCTTCCTGGAGATTCTACTCTGAGCTGTGTGCCCCCAATCCCTCATTCTTCACACTAAAATTCCACTCTCTAGGGACGTTACCTCATTCCCTAGTTCACAAGGTAGCTAGAAAGACACCTATCCAGGCTAGGGAGAAGGCTCAGTAATAAGGTGCTTCTTACTGTGCAAATCATGAGGACCTAAGTTTGATCCACTCACAGAAAAAGATGCTGGGTGCATCTGTAATTCGAGTCCAGGGAGGCAGAGACAGGAGAATCCCTGGGACTTGCTAGCCAGCCAGTCTAGCAAAAAACAAGAGCTTTAAGTTTGGTAAGAGACCATGTCTCAAAAAATAAAGTGAAAAGCAACTGAGGTAGACACTCAATACCAACATCTAGTTTCCATGAACACGAGCACATTATGTGCATATCTGCACCTGCATGTACACACACACACACACACACACACACACACACACACACACACACCTGTAGTTCTAATAATGGGGAAGGAGCTGATGAATACAGAGTAACATGAAAATTACTAAGAAAACCCTGGCCCTGGCTCCTTTGTGCCTGACATCCCAGTGCATGGCAGCTCCACCTTTTTTGAAAGGTGCCCAGACCCAAGTGCCTTCTGTGGGTAATGCTTGCTTCAGATGCTAAGATATGAGTTCCCTGAGAGCTGTCCTGAGCCAAGGACTCAGAGTTCCAGTTCTCACACAGTTTCTGTGTGCAGAGTAGTCTAGAGGACAGCTCACTCACTACTGGCTGCCTTCCTATCCCTTCCTGGGATCAGTTCTTAGATAAAATATATAACCTTCAACTGTCCCTGGAAAGATGGTGTCAGAATACAAACTTTAGGAGATCCACATTTTGAGATAATTCCACTTAAAAGATTGGTATGAGTTCCAGAGTAGGACGTGGGCACAGTCTGTAGTATGCAATAGGTGTCCAATTAGTGTTCTCTGAATTCATAGATGATTAATTTCCCTATATTTACAAATATGGCTTTAGCACATTCCTCGATCAATCCCTTGAAGTGATTTTATATATGTGTAATATATGAACTCATGACTGTGAGGTAGAAATATACTCCATGAAGTTCCAATTACCTATAGGATCCATTGAAGAGTACTTGAGAGCATGTGTGGCTCAATCTGGGCACAAGTATCTAGAGCATAATATGCTGCCCAGATAACAATCAAATAAAGCAGTTACAGGGCTGTTGTGTTTGCACAAATGAGCTTGTTGAACTGTTCCTTTTCCCAAAGCTGAATGCTGTCAGGAAATCTGTGTAAGGGTTAGAGATGCCATCAGCAGTGAGGCTAGGTAGGCAATCTTGGGAATTCAGGAAAAGCATATGTTGTGGGCAGAATCATTTGTTTAACAAGTAAGTGAATGTGTTGGGGGATGGCTGGAGACAATATAAAATATGAAAATAAAGGAAGTTAAATTCATCAACAAGAGACCCAAGAGGTCCCTCTCATCACTTACAGTCTTATGTGAAACATGAAAATCAACAGGTAGCTTCTTCCCAGAAATCACCAAGAACCTTCCCCATCCTATGTTCCCGTTTTTCTAGGGCAATGACTCCATTTCAACTGTGGGAGGGGATGCCACACTCCCAGACCAGAAACCATCCAAATACTTGTATGTGGTCAGTGGATGTGAGAACAGCTATGGTTTGAGCTTCAGGAATTGGAAGTGACAACCAGCTGGCTCTTAGAGAATTTGTGGCTCCAGAAATGTAACTGCCTCAGTTTCTTTATGTGTAGCATGCACAGCATAGTCATTGCTATTGCCATCAACACTAGGTTATTACGGGACTCAAAGTTAAGTCAAAGTCTAATTGGGACAAGCACCTTCTCGGGACAATGTGATTTTTCTGTCACCCAATATGGCTAATCTTGCCAAGTTATTCTTTCACAACAGACCATTCTACATGCTAATAGTCCGAAGAAATAATGAAATGGTCTTGATTCAGAGATATCTATTAACTCATCAGTAGTGAGTAGCTGATTTCATTTTAAAGCTTATATAACATTTAAGTTTGCTGAATCAGAAGATTCCAAAGCACAAAGAAATCTCTCTGGGTTTCTAAAATTCACCTTATATGATATGCTAAAATTCCCTTCCCAAGCAGAACTTGCCCATGTCAGATCTTTACATCTATATAGGGCACACACTGGAAAAAAAAAAAAAAAAAAAAAAAAGCCTTCAGGGACAATCATAGAAGCACCCTGGTAACTGGTAAGCATCTTTCCATTTAAAAAAAAAAAAAAACCAATCCTTTGGGCTAAGTATGTAGTGCATTTGATAGAGTGCTTCTCTAGCATGCACAAAACCCTGGGTTCGAGCCCCTTACCTCATAAAGCAAGCATAAGGGCGAACACCTGTAACCAGGCTGGTAGATCAGGAGTTCAAGGCCATCTTTGACTACATAGCAAGTTCCAGGACATCCTAGGATAGATGAGGGGTCACAAAATCAACACAAGAAAACAAACCATAGAAAATCAACAACAAGTCCCAAGAATACTGAGATGCAGTGCTCAGCTCCAAAGCAGAATGGCTCTGTCACAGTGAATGGCCTTGGAAGGTTTGGCTGTTTTCCAGGGCTCTACACACTCCTTCCCTGAAAGGCAGGTGGGAGGAGGCAGGAGGCCTTAAACAGCCTACCCATGAAAAGCTTTCTTCAGTGCGATTCAGTAACTGAAAGTTACCCACAATCATTTCCATCCACTACTGCGGCCGACAATTTTGTACTCTCCGCTAGTTTCGCCTCTTAGAGGAAATGCTTTCTTTAAAAAATGGTTGGAAGCTCTGTGGCTTCCTCAAACACTGATTATTTTAATCATGATCTCCAGCCCCATGCAGACAGTAGGAACTCGGCCAGCACAATGCAAGTAAAGGGAGACTGTAGAGTCCCAGCTATGTGTCCTTGCTTCTTCTAGACACCCCGGCTGGGCAGCCTCCAAGGATCAATGCGGCGGAGAGATTGGCTGTGTCCCTTAGACGCACAATCCCACTATCAACAGCTTGCCCGGGTCTGTGCTAATTTCTCTGTATACAGCTGGCCCAGCTCATGTACATGTGAAAATCAAGAATGGAGCTCAGCGGGCATTAGTGCTCGAATAAGATCCTGCTTGGTGCTTAATATAAAACAGAAATCAATCCCTAGGACCTACTCTTCACTCTCAAAAGTTGTCCTCTGACATACACATGCACTGCTGAAATTACATACATGACACATGACAATAGTGAATAATAATAATAATAAATTTAAAACCCAAGGTAAAACTGAAGGGGATTTCCCTGTACAGCACACCACCTAACACCAGTTGCATCTGAAACACAAGTAGGAAGTGAGCACAATCTCCATACTGCTGTTCCAGAACATTCTCATAGTAGAGGAGATAACTGAGTCTACTTGATGACATTCAAATATCATCTGTGTGTTATCCTTTTACTCAACACTCCTGAGTCTGCCAAGCCGATGTGATGTACACAACTTGGCAAACCTTCCCTTCACAAGTGACACTATATGAGCTATCCCTACCCTGGATAGAACAACACTGTCAGGGACCGAATCCAAGCCTGCCAGCAAGTTGGCATGTCCACATGACCCTCCTATAACTTATAAAGGAGGCCTTCATATGTACACCCTCTCACATGATCATCAGGTTCCGGACTATTCATACAGTGGCTGATCAGAACTTTCTCCAGGGTTCTTCTAGTTTCTTAGGGTGTGTTGTAAAACATACCTAATTACTCTTTCTCCTCCTGAGAACAATGGCCCTCTAAAATTTTCAAGTTCTCTTTGGATGAGCTGACACAGGACCCTGAAGGCAGTTCACTGGGGCCTCCTTAAGAGACTATTTGGAGCATTTAAAAAGCAGTGGGTTTGCAACTATGTTGGCAGAGTTCTGGGTAACAGGGCTAGTCCCAGGTGCTGTCTAGAGAGTGCTCACCATCTCTGGGCTCCTGGTTCCTCCCGAATACTTAGCTCTACTTTGATTCTGTTCAGATATTAGGGTCTTGCATAAGAGTCTCTTTGGTGCTAAATTTAAAACAAAAATGGTCTACAAAAAATGTGTGCAGCCCATTCCAGTAAGTGGCTCTCTAGGCGGTGGGATCTATGTATTTATAGCCTATAAAGTAGCTTATACACACACACACACACACACACCCTGCCAGAATTTGGAATATCCATGAACTGAAGCAATTAAACACATACATATCTAATATCAAAAAATTAAATAAATCATCCTTTCAAATAGTTAATACTTCCAAAGCTATGATGTGTTTCTCTCAAGTGCCCCTCACAAACCCAACCCCTAACTTAGGCTCTCTGCTCTCAGCGGGGTTGGCACACATCTGACATGTGTTCCTCAGGAACCATTTTCCCCTCAGAAGCAAAACAAAGTCTCTCTCTCTCTCTCTCTCTCTCTCTCCTTACCTCCCTCCCTACACTAATCCAAAATTAAGACTGGCATTTGGTTGGTATTCTGGAACCACTGTTAAAAGTTTGGCACAGCCATCAAAAAATGCCAGCTTCAGTGATTATGTGAGTGACTTTCCGACAACTGAAAATGAATTAGGACTTTAGTGAACATCTTGTTAATTTGTATTGGTGAAGTAAGCTTCACATGACAGTGTAAGGATTAATTTTCCTAATTCCACTGTCAAAAAAAGAAATTTCCAGATGTGCCAACAATTTGAAGCGACTTTTATGGAATAACTCCAAAGTCACCTTCTTTGAGCTGTTCTGAGCAAACTTTGAGCAGGCTGTGGAGAATGGAGGTACATTCTAGAAATCAACAAGCCTCATTCATTTCCTTCAGTTTGTAAAAACAAGCAACTGACAGGTTTCCTGCCAATGGCTTACTTGCAGATAAGAAAGTCCTCAACAGGAAATCCTCTGCTGAGAGAAACCAGTTGTACCATTCAAGTAAATTTGCTGTCCTGGAGCATTAAATATTTGACAATGTAGAATCGTGAAATACACCTGAAATCAAATGACAGACACTATATGGCCCCAAGCTGTTTGCTACATCATCAATGCAGAATATTAAATAAATATATTTAGGAGTCCTTCTGTCTCTCCCCCCTCCTTGAGGAGGGCGATGAGGTGAGGGTAAACAAGGGAGATGTGATGTCCCTTTGGAAGGACCCAATTATAATTTAAGTAAGTATTACACCATTTTAAGAAAAAACAGTTCAGTATTAAATATACCATGTACGGAGGAACGTTACTTCTAAACAAACATAAAGAACTTAGGAGAGATGGCTCAGTAGTTAAGAAGTCCCTGCCAGAAGACATGATTCATCCCCAGTGCCCATTCAGGTAGCTCACAACAGCCAGTAACTCCTGTGCCAAAGGATTTCTCTGATCTCAATGGTCATGAGTACTAATGTGCTCATACTCACACACAGATGACCCACACACATACACATAATCATTAAAAATAATAAATCTTTTAAAAATCTTACAATTTAAAGATTGTCATTGACAAGATGGGGCTAAGTCTAGCAAATGTGCTGACTTTTATATTGGCAAGTTTCACTGAAGAGCTTCAAAGTCAAAATTTAGGAGAAGCATGCTTGGTTATTTTCCACTTAGCAACTAAATGAAACGGGGGACGGGGGAGGGTTAATGTCTCTCCTTGGATTCCTCACCATGAGTAAGACACAGCTTATTTATTGGGGGTGGGAGAGATTTGTGCTAAAATAGCCTCAAAATGAAAGTACTATTCTCCATTCACAGGAGAGGAAATGTTTCTAAGTCAACTGGGCAGTCATATTTGCAGTCTGGAAACAGTCCCCATTCCACTTAGGAACGCTTCCTCTCCCTGCCTAGCTAATAAGAACACCTCGCCCTTTGCTCCCCAGAGCACCAGGCAGTCTGTGTGTTTCTGCTCAGGCAACCCCAGAGAACCTGTCCAAAATACCACAGACCTTCATGATCAAATACCTCAGCTCAACCTGGAACCCAATTGCAAACAGGAAAACATTTCATTATACCTTCTCCAGATGAGCCTTCCTCCATAGGCAGCATTCTGTTCTCTAAAAAGATTTGTTCTAACAGTAGATACACACATCAAACAGTAGACACACAATTCCACAATTAATGGCTCAAATGTATTCTTTTCAGCCTTCCCCTTGCATAACTCAGAGGTTGCAAAATGCTAAGTAAGCATGAATGCATATCCTGGCTTTCAGGCTTTCCCCTGAACTATTTTCAATAAAAATATAGTTATGAAATCCAGGACCTGAGTGCAGTTGGGTTGATGTTGTAAAATGACCTTGGTTTGACAGGCACGGTCTCAGGTTTCAACAGATGTTGTGGAAAGGCTTATAGAAGCCAGCATGTTCTCTGAGCATCTGTGATGATATGCAGGGCTGTTGTGGTGGTGGTGTTTTTAAATGTGGTCATGGTAGTAAATGCATGTGTGGTGGGGGTGGGGTGGGGTGACACTTCTCAGTTTCTATGGCAACCATGTCTCCCTCCATTCCTGGGTTACTAGACAACATCTACTTCCTGTGTCTAAATTTTTAAACCAATCAGAAAAGTCTTTATACAGTTAACAACTTCTGGAACCCAGTTTTTCTAATGAGCCAGTTTAAGGCTCAAATGAAGATGTTCACAGGGGTCATGCTCTCTCTTAGAGTGATCCCATTTCATCATGCTCACTAATTCAGTCTTCTGTGGAAACAAAAACAAAAATATCAGCCCTTCTCCTTGGATGTAAATGTATTCTGCTCAAAGCAGACGCCAGAATTTCTTGCAATAGTGTGCAAGCTGATCCTGATAGTTTTCTCCTCATTGTCTGTTTCCTTTTCACTGTCTAAAGACAGATTTAGCTCGAGAAACATGCTAATTCGCAAAGCACTTAAATTATCAAAGTAATGATACAGTTAAGCATCCATCTGCTGGTGTTGCTATTTAAACGCTTGGATGAAAAAAAAAATAGGAAAAATTAATACCAAGTTGAACAACTTCGCATTCTACAACTTACGAACAGAAATCATTGAGACTGTATTGTGAAGTCCCACATCTATCAGTGCGAGCTAAAAGCTGACATCTGCAAAGAAATTTGTCACCAAAATGGCCTACTTTATCTGGATAGAAACAACAACAAAAAAATTAAACATAAAGACACCAAGAGCAAGCCAGATGCATCCAGATCAAAAAGCAACCTCGCGGAAACCCATGCACAAGAAGGCAGACCAGAAATTACGGCAAGGTCTTAAAAGAAGGTTTCGGGTGACTGTTTTCCTAAGTCTCCATCTAACTGACCAATCAGTGTGAGAGTTAGAGCGGGCTCCAGACATTCGTGCTGTCTTCAGGGCTCTGCACCCTCAAAGCTGCTCCCCCTGGCTAAGGCAGAGCTGGCGATCAATGAAAAAACAGGGAACAAAAGGGAAATACTGATGTCTTCCTCAGCTCAGAAAGCCATTCCCTTTTTCCTCAATGAGCCAGTAGCACCCAGCCTACGACAGCGCCACGGGGGAGCTTCCACCAGCCGGGTCCAGTGCTTCCGAGCTGGCAGTCTTCGCAATCATGTGTCCCGACGCTAGCACAACCTGGTGACGGAAGGCTCCCGGAGCCCAACCAATTGAAACTAATAAATTAAATAAATTAATAACCAACACGATTAAAGGCTCCCAAGAAAGACCGCGTTCCCCTTCCCCAAATGTCATTCCCAGACTATAAACAAAGCATGAAAAATAGTCTCCCGAGCTAGGAATCTGGGTTTTTCTCCTCAAAGCAACGTTTTTCTCCAAAATCAGAAATATTCCTGCTTCCTCAATGGATACTCTGGTTTGTCCATATCACACCGGGATATGCAGCTCCGGTATTTGAAAAAGGGGTTTAAACTGCCCGTAGAGCCGACACTCTGTTTATAATTGATAGCAAAACAGTTACAACAGCGATGCTGTAACTCTGCCCCAGCCAAACTCCACATTTAACACGTTAGTTCCTTGAAAATACAAGTCATGCTTGGGGACCCCTCCAAAGCCACCTCCCTCCGAAGTCATTAACAGAATTACATCAATTATTCGGCAATTTTTATAAATATCCATTGTCTGCAATTTTTAAAAATAAAAATGTAAAACCAGCTATCTACAAATTCCAGGTGGAAAAAACTTTTCTTTCTTTTTCTTTCTTTCTTTCTTTTTTTAATGAACTTACTTTTGAGACAAAAACTAATGAAAATAAGCAACTCGCCATCCCTGAATCTTTCCCATTCTGGACTGCAGGCTATAAATCAATCCGAAACTAGGTGCACAGACGGGGGCGGACACCTTAAGATAAAAAGCCAAGGGTGCTCCCCAAAAGCAAGCAGGCTGGTCAGCGAGGCTCGGGGTGACAATGCTAACCCGGGCAGAGGCTTGCTAGGCAGCCAGCAAGCCGCATTTTCGTTACCTTCGATCGCCTGCCCCCCACGCTGCTTCTCGCGGCCGCATTGGGGGGCTGCGGCGGCGCTGGACTCGCGGGGGGCCCCGCCGCCGGCTCGCGCCGTCTCCCAGTCGAGCTGCACCGATCACGGCCGGAACACCCGGCTCCAGCGCCCGGCGCCCGCCCGGGGTCGGCGGCTCGGCTCCCACCCGAGCCCGGAGTCCTGCTGGGTCCTAGCGCTCGCCGCCGTCCGGGCCGCGGCCCGCTCTGCAGCCTGCACTACTGTGGGGCGGCCAAGGAGGGGGAACCCCGGGAAAGCACGAGCGGGAAAGCCAAGCCGCCGTGGGTGCGGAGAAAGCGGAGCTCAGTGCCAAAGCCTGGGTGTGCAAAGAAAGACGTTGGCTTCAGCCGAACTCCCAGAAGGCAGATGCTAGAATCTGCAGCCTGATCGAAAAGCACCAGCATGGCCAGGGAGGTTTGCTCTGTGCACCTGTGGTATAGAGTGCACCCACAGAAGGTAAGAGACATCGCGGGATCCTCAGAGATTTCAGAATATCAGAGAGAAAAGTGGACAATTCGTGCGCTTGAAACCAGTTTCCCCCAACATTTTCCCCGTTAAGTTATTTATTTATTTATTTGCATTTTGCTTTCTCTAGCTTTATAATTTGTATTTTAAATAACAAAGCCCCATATGGCTTCACCACGTAGTCATCTGATTTTCAAAAGACCTCCAAAATTACATCAAAATATGCACTCGTGTATCTCCTAAGAAATCAACAAGAGAGAATTAATGGTGGCATATGGTGTGCCTCGTAGAGAAAAACTTAATTACAAATTAAAACAAATGCGAAAATTCACAAATCCCATAAACCAAAAGTAAATTATGATTCTAGATTGATTCACAGATCAGCTTATGTGCCATCAGGGGGACTGTAAAAATTCTAGGTTTCTTTCTCAACAGGAGGAAGCTGTTCCTTTGCAGGAGTTCATCACACCCGTTTCCAGCCCCGCCCCAACCCCATCCCCATGTCCACCTTTTGGACTCTGG
Source organism: Sigmodon hispidus (assembly GCA_004025045.1). Lineage (NCBI taxonomy): Eukaryota > Metazoa > Chordata > Mammalia > Rodentia > Cricetidae > Sigmodon > Sigmodon hispidus. Next base: position 32,353 of record PVIH01014595.1, on the reverse strand, counting down.
ACAACCTTTTGGTTCTGCATTCCTGTGGCCCACCTGGAAGGTAACTTTAATCTTGCAGGTGCTCCTTGAAGACAATTCCATTAGCTCCTAATTCACGATTACAGTGCTTTAGTTGAGGAAACGTGCTTGAAAGGTTTGGCTACTGAATGTTTTCCTTCAGTCTTCCATACCACCCAGTTAGAAGGTCATGATTCTGTCCAGACTGCTAATAGCAATCATGCCAGGGTTTACACCAAGAAGAAAATTAAAACCGTGCCTTCTGACTTCTATTTTTAGAGCAGAAAACATTCCTTTGAAAAATGTTGTTGCTCTCACCTTTCCAATGGGGGCTAGCTAAATATAATGGAGGATTTAAAATCATTATTAACTAAACATCACCGGCTTCTCTTCTCATCCCTACTGTATAACATGGTACCTTCATCTGTCTTCAAAGTACGTCTCCTGTGACCTTTACCATACCTCCAATAGAAAACACATAACTCCCAGCTTTCAAAAAAGACAATAGAAAGTCAGGAAAGGACTGGTCCAAAGCCACCCAGCTGCTGAGCAGTGCAGCTGGAATGCCAGCCTTGAGGCTCCCATACTTCCAGGAAGTCCTATTTTTCCAAGCATACCATCTGCCCCTATCAACTACTTCTCTGCAAGTCCTTTGGGAACACAGGTAGGATTCTGGCACTCTCCTTTCTTACCTGTAGCAGAGCCCCAGTCTATAGCATGGCCACATGAAGATGCTTGAGAATATTTTAGTCTCTGCTGAGAAGCTTTGCTGGCAGGGCCTGTGTTGTTCAGATTTCCCTCCTGGGGCTTCAAGCTCCAGGCTGTGCAGTGCAACAGTCACCCATGTGCACTGTTTTGCTCTGTGTCTAGGACAGAACTGACTCCACTTTACACACAGGAGGTACAATGGAAGTGCATCACTTTCTGGTGTCCCTTCTGAAGGCTTTGTAAACCCCAAGAAGTCAAGTATCTTAGATATAAGGTGAATCATAAGTATGATCCAGGATGTTCCCTTGCAGACCTGGTGGATCCTGGCATCTAATGGACCTGGGTGGGTGGGGGTGGGGGTTCACTTCTCAGCTCTCCAGCACCTGTGGAAAAGTCAGCAGACAGATCTGTTACAGCCTTTCATTTCCTCCTCCTCTCTGTCACGTCTATGATGCCTCTCAGCCTGTTGCTAGCCAGTTGAAGGACTGAGTGTCATCAAGCCTAACACAGAGAAACACCTAAAGTGAGTACATTTGCTGAGGAAGGGGCTAGTTGGAGTCGGGGGCGGCGGGAATGGGAAGGTATGCATGTGTGCCTTCCTGATTGACTGCTTAGAAAGATTTGTATAAAATTCACTTGATGGGTTTATTTGATCTGTTTGTGGAAACATTCTAATGACTCTATAGTTACACCATCCGTGTGGCCTTAAAATGGTGTGAACACTTGGATCCCAGTCCCCTTAGCACAAGCAGGGAACAGTGTGATGCTGCAAAGCACAAAGCCAATGATACCAGGAGAGGTTGTCAGTGATAAAAAAAAAAAAACAAACAAAAACAAAAGAACACCAACAAAAACCAAAAACCAGTCAGTCATTCATTCTCAAGTTCATTCATTCATCCAATTGTGACTGGACCAGAGCTTTAAGCCTGACATTACTCTAGGCTGTGAAAATGAAATAATCTTGCCCTAGTTTGCCTCTCTGTGGCTGTGATAAAACGCTGGCCATAAGCTGCTTGTGGAAGAAAGAGTTTTTCATCTCATCTTACAATTTGCAGGTCCTAAGCCATCACTAGGAGAAGTCAAGAGGAACCTGGAGGCAGGCCCTGAAGCTGAGGCCATGGAGGAGCGCTACTTACAGGCTTCCTTTTCCTCTGGCTTGATCAGTTCCTTTTTACATATAGCCAGACCTACATGCTCAGGGATGGTGTTTCGCACAATGGGCATGGTGGGCCTTCCCATATCAATCAGCTGTTTACAAAAAAATGCCCCACAGATCATTCTCCTGGAGGCCATGCTTCAGCTGAGGGTCCCTTTTCCCAGGTGACTCTGGTCTCTGTCAGTTGACAAAAACAAACCAGCACAAATATCCATAAAGCAAATGACCATAGTACCCTCGCCACTGCAGTTAAATTACAGCCTTGGTGCCAGCTGTCCCTGTCTTGGGGACAGTTATCTTCTGAGCCATTCTCAAGTGCATTCTTCTCCAAGTTTCTGAAGCTGCCTTTGCCCATCTAGATGTCACAGAATCCTGGATCGGTTGGCTTCTGGTTAGGTATGGCCAAGAAAGAGACAAAAGGAAAGTAAAGAATGACAGGAAGGGACAGGCCAGAGAATGCCATCACTTCTCTCTTGCCTGTTGGCGTCATTCGATGGGCTTGTACCTCACTGAATCTTCCATCAGGTGACCTCAGACCCTGGGCCCAGTAAACACTGACACTTCCTATAAACTGTTCGGCCTGAGGATGCTGTTAGCTTTCTGCTGGGATTAATCCCTGAGCAACTTCATCAAGATACATCGAAGAGCGGAGAAAGAAAAGAACATTCAAGCATGGCCAAGCTGTGGAGGGTCAGAGGATGATCAAAGTGAGATACTGTCTCATGAGGAATCCTAAGCCTGGCTTCCAGCCCCTTTATGTCCTGTAAATCTGTGCCTGGCATCTCTGGCTCCTCTGGATGCTGCTGTTTCTCTCTCTCTCTCTCTCTCTCTCTCTCTCTCTCTCCCCCACCTCTCCCTCTGTCCCCCTCCTCCCCCAACACTTTCTAACACTTGTGATATATGATCTTTATAATTCACTGTCTCTTCCATGTATAGCTGTAGAAGTTCTACTGAAACACCAGGAATATTGCTCCTTTTTTTTTTCCACATAGAAATTTTCAAGAACATAAAGTGTTTGAGCTGGCTATGGTGGATAATGCCTTTGAAGGCAGAAGAATTTCTGAAAATTTGAGGTCAGCCTGGGTTACAGGCAGCAGAATTGCTTAGAGTTTAAGGCCAGCCTGGGCTACAGAGACCCTGTCTTGAAACAAAACAAGACCAAATAAAAAAGTGTCTGATGTATAGCAAGTGCTCATTTTTAAAAAATAAATGAATGAAGGACTGGGAGTGTATCTTAATAGGGAGTTTGCTTGCCTAGCATGCAGGAATCCCCAAATTAGGTTTCCAGCACCATATGAAATGGGTATGATAGTACACATTTGTGATTCTAAAGTTTAGAAATTCAAGATCATTCTAGGCTACATTGCCAGAGATCCTATATCAAAAAAAAAAAAAATGAATGCTTGAAGTTAAGAAATAAAAAGGTATTTGCATTATTCAGGGTTCTCTGGAGGAACAGAACCTATAGGTATAGGCAGAGTTTTCTGTTGGGACCAACAGTCAGCTCTGTCCCACCAGCTAGCTCCCAAATAACCACACAGAGACTTTTTAATTGTAAATGCTTAGCAGATAGCTTAAACTTCTTACTAACTAGCTCTTACATCTTAAATTAATCCATATTTCTTATCTACACTCTACCACATGGCATGTCCATTTCCTACTTCCTCTGTCCCTGCTATCCTCTGGCAGCTCTATGTTACTCTGTTTTCTTCTTTCCAGAATCCTCCTAGTTGGCCTCTCCAGCCTAACTTCTTCCTGCCTAGCTATTGGACAGCTTTTTTATTAAACCAATAAGAAGGCACATTGGCAAAGATACATCTTCACACTGTATAAAAAGACTATTCTATAACACATAGGATGGAAGGAAGAGAAGAAGGGGAAGGAGGGAGGGAAGGAAGGTTGGTTGAGATGTAATCTAAGAATATAGCTATACCAGATAAGTGTGGTAACTAACATATACCTTTAATCCCAGCACTGGGAGGCTGTGGTAGGTGGATTTCTGTGAGTTCAAGGACAGCCACATCTACATAGTAAGATCTCTGTCTTAAAACAAAGCAAAATCTGTTTTTGCAACTATGGAGGCTGATCTATCCTAAGCCTTGTAGCAGCAAGCTGCAGAGTCAACGGAACTAATGATATAGTTCTAGAACAGAAAGGATGCTGAGCTTTGTAGGGATTATTCTTGGATGCAGTGGAGGATGAATTGGATCTGTCATTATTTAGATTACAGAAGGTGGGGTGATTTACTGGAGTTTAGATGTGAATATAAAGGAATTTACTATTGGTGGCTTCAGAGGACCCTCTGGTGACGCATTAGTAAGAAGTGATCTTGTACCCACTGTAGACATCAGACACTAGGAGCCAGTTAGGGATGCAGAGTATAGAGAACAGCCTGAAGTACTGTGGTAGTGGTGGTAGTTGGTCATGACAGTGTCTCTTGGCCGCTTAATCTGCTCAGGCAGAGAAGTTATAAATGGACCCACCTTTTAGGAATGTCTCAGTCCACTTAGTAGGCATTTTATGGTATAGCCACAGACCTGGTCTTAGAGTGAGTCCTACTTTAAGGCCATCAGTGCCTTTTGGAATTCTTTCATGAGCCAGAAAAGCATGTTTCCTTATACCCCGATCACTAAACTGTAGGGCGCTGCCAGCAGCCACATCCTTAGATTGTGGGTTCAGGAGGTGGATAGCAACTCAACTGTTAGCCCAAGGAGGCCACTGAAATGTGATGAAGACCCAACATAGACTTTGGATTACCCAAACAACTCTTTTTGCCAACTCCATCATCATGACAGTCTGGGTTCCTCTGTGTAAATAGACTTCACTTATGCACACAGGTATGTGCAGGGGCTCTCTGCTGGATGCTCCCAAACTTTGTAGATATCGGTAGGAATCAGGTTAGAATGGAACAAAGAGTTGCCGCTTGCTTCTCTGCATGCTTTGAGTTGCAATAAGGTGCCACTTGACATCACCCTGTGCAGTCACAAGCCTAAACATCCTCCGTGAAACTGATAGCCTTACCCTTTTACTAACATACTAGGGAGATGGGGCAACAGCGTGGGCCCTGGACCTCATTATTTCCACCCACTATTTTAAAAAGATTCATTGCCTCCCACTGGTAATGGGACTGTCACTGTGCCTCCTGTTACTAGGAAAGCTCTGACTCATTCATCTTTTTGATATGCCTATGTGCATCCCTTCATGGCCCAAAAATGCAGGAACTGACAGTTGTCTTGCTCTAAAAGAGAGGTGGGTAAGTGTTATCTCCTCCACTGTAGGGTTGACTCATGACAATGGTCATAGTTTGCGCCTTCACACTGGTTCTTCAGCTCCAGTTCAGGTCCCGAAAGCCTTATTTCCCCTAAGTGTAGCTGCCTTGTCAGCCTTGAGAGGAAGGCATGGGACTGAACCCTGCCGAAAACAGTCTAAACTGGCATGGGGCCAGCCAGCTGGCTGCTGAGCAGAGCCCTCTCCCAGCCTCTCCTGCCCCCACCCCCAGGCACTCTTTAAAGCTGTCTGGCCTCAGGTAATCATTGGCACTCTGCGGGTCTCTGGCTCTTTTCATTCCTATGTTTCAGATCACTTTACATGCATTAATTAAGCCTTAAAACACTCAGGAAAGGAAAGCCAAAGACAGTGGGGATGTTTGCAACATGCTTCTCAGTGCTCTGGCTGGAGAGTGGGCTGGCCCCACTCTCAGGCAGCCCCACCTTCACCCAGCATCTCTCTTACTCTGTCCCACCCTCATCTAGCCCCTCCCTAACCCTAAGGATGGAGCTTCTGCATTCCCTGCATAGTTGAAATCCAGTCTACACACCACAGAAAACCCCATGTTCATTATTGGCTAAGGACAATCATCCACCCCAATGAGGTTATCTGCTATCTACATGACCTTTGGAAGTAGGGATCTGGACAGATTTGGCTCAATATTTCACACCCGGAATGAATGTCTCTAGTCTATACCACTTTGACCATAGTCAAGCACCTTGGAATAAGAAAGGCTTTAGCTCAAATAAGGTGGACAGTGCTGGGCAAGGAAGCCTGAGGTTGACCTCTCACCTCCACATGCACTTGAGTACACATGCATACAGAAAGGGGCGGGGTAAGGATGGGGAGTCCGGGAGAGACAGGGAAAGATCTTAAACCAGATCTAGTCCCCACAAAGAGCTGTCTTGCAAACATTGTTTGGCATCATAGAGCTGACTGTGTCATCTAAAACCGACAGGATCATATCCAGTGCCTCCTTCACCCCTTGATACCTGGAAAGAATGAAATCAGAGCATAATGTATTAAGCATTTGCCATAGAAAAGACTAGATAGTGCATCCTTCCCAAGCCATCTTGTATGGAATCCCAGGCAGCCTACATTAATGTAGTTTGCTACCAAAGAGTTAGACCCTGTAGTTCAAACTGATGTTGGCGTCTCTCACTGAGATGAAATGGTGGGAAACTAAATGAAGTTTACAGTTAATAGGGTTTTGTTGTTGTTGTTGTTTAAATCAACCATTAATCCTTAGTTTAGATTCATTTGTGACCTTTTTTGACATTACAGGAAGTTGGGTGAGTCGAATGCATGGACTGTGTTTTAATGGTTACTAATAATCTTATTTTGAGAGCATCAAAATCAGCAATGATACCTAGTAAGACTGACACCTCACCCACATTTTTAGTGTGCTGCTTTAAAATGTCTCTATGACTTCCACGAAAATAATAAGTGCCAAGCTTTTTGTTACCAAAATAAGAGACAATTTATGTTAGCTCCAGCTGTTATCACCACCAAGGAAAATTCATTGAGTTTCCTGTGTCTGCAAAGTGCCATATTGTACGTTAAAATAGCAAACATTACCATGGGGTGAAAACCATTGCTTGTGCGGCAGTCCTTTTAAGGTGGTTGTTTGTATGTAAGATATTTGATAACCTTACTATTTAGGCCCCCAGTGCTTTCCTTATTTTACAGAAAATGGATGGTTTTCTAGCCACGCCACTCCAAGCCTTCCCCTCTGGCAAGAAGCGACTAGAAAGAGCCATCCTGTCAAATAGCACTATAGATTATATCGCTTGCCACTCTGAGTACAGGGTTTTCAACGTTCACAGTAAAATGCCAAGAGTGTATTTTCTCTGACTTCATGGAGACTACGGATTTAAATACATTATTTCCTCACTTCTTTTAGAGCATGCAAATTATGCTTTTGGGGGTCAGAAAGAGCTCTGCACCTGGTGGGCGGGAAGGTGGTAAAGAACCTTGTTGCCTGTCACATCAGAGACCGTGAATATAATATGGTCATCTTACAGTGGGTTCAGTAGAACCAGAGCTCAAGAAAGTGAATTCTGGGTTAAAAGGTGCTTAGCTTTCCAATCAATCCGAATCCCTGGGAACACTTCATGGTATGTGAGCAGAGCCTCAGTGAGCAAAGGTTGGTACTTGTGGCCCATAGGGTACTGTACTGAGCCCCTGTCTTCCAGTGTGAGAATATTTCATCTGTTACTTTGTGGGGGTGCCCTCTTCCTGTGCTTGGGGAATCCCCAACGTTAGGAGGCAAACTGACTTCCCTTTAAAAAGTGAAATGCCACAGGCCATCTTCTCACCTCTCTTGATACTGGAGAAAATGTAAAATCCAGGTCTCCCCAGGAGCTAGTGATGTGAAGGGCTGGGATGGTATGGTTATTTCTAGTCATTTCATGTAGCCCAGGCTGGCCTCAAAATCCCTATTGGCTAAGGATAGCCTTGAACTTCTGATCTTCTTTTCTCTACCTCCAAGTGCTAGCATTATAGTCCTGTAACTACATGCCCTGCCTGGATGGTTAACTTTTATTATCAACTTGACTGGATAAGAAACCCATCAATTCTCAGCCTTTTGGATATGTTCAAGTGTGAGGAAACACCTAGTGCATCAGTAAGCAGCCCTTGGGGTATGTCTATGAGAGCATTTCCGGAGAGGGTTAACTGATAGGAGAAAGAGGCCTACCCTGAATGTGATACCATCTCACCGGCTGTTGTCCCAGTCTGATTATGAAGGAGGAAAGTGTGGATCCATATTACATACTTAATAAAACCTGAATATTAGGGGAGAGAGCCCACAGTCAGATCCTAGGGAGACAGCTCAGATCCTTGAATACAAGGATAAATAGCTGAGTCAATCACACACACCTTTAATCCCAGCACAGGGAAAGCCGGGAGTGGTGACCTACACCCTTAAGCCCATAACTCCAGAGATGAACTTCTTCTGTTTCTGTGAGCTCAAGGCTACATGCCTTTAATCCTAACCTATATGGGATGGGGTATCTAAGGGCTGTAGAAACCCAGAGAGACAGAAGTGACTGGGAGAAGCCATTGGCAGAAGTGAGTAGATGTGAGGCTGAGGAAGTCGTAAGACAGTTTGGTGAGAATTGACTGTAGTGTTTCCTCTCTCTGATATTTCAGCCTTCCCCCGATGTGCTACTACAGGAAAGGAAGAAGTCAGCAGAGAGCAAGCATTCCTCTTTCTTTCTTTCTGGTCCTCCCATATGTAAGCCAGCAGCCTTCTACAGCAGGTACAGGAACTAGATTGGCATCCCTACCTCCTCTGCCATTGTGGAGTGTGTCCAACCCTTTCCTCTCTTAAGCCGCTTCACCAGGTATTTGGTGTAGCTACAAGAAAAGGCACTAATATGATGCCCAGTTGAGCAGCCTGAAGTGTGACAGCAGGTCCATGGAAGCACCTCTGGTGCCCACAGCAGGACCATAACTGTAACTTGACCTCTCTCCGGCATGGCTCCAAACCTTGATCAGAACACATAACCTTGGAACCACTTCCCCACCTCTCATAAAGATTCGCATGAGCCACTCACCACGGTGTAAAGAAAGGTTCTCTCAGCTTAGACCAGTCACAAGCAACTTCTCTTGGCAAGAATCTTGTCCCGTCAGCTCCATCTTGGATACCAGTTTTATCCACCAGCTAATGTTATTTTAGCAATGGCATTGGGTCCACAAGCATCCCCCACTTCTTCAGAACAACCCGGACAGCACTGGGCTGTCTATGATCACAAAATGACCTTGAACTAACTTGCCTTGACCTCTGACACTAATCAACCCGAGACAAGAGCCAATTTCATCTTACATGCCTTCCAGAAATGGGTAAAATGTTCTATAGGTATTTCTGGCCTTCTTTCTGGCACTAAAGAAGCAGTACAGGAGAGATTTGGCCAAAGAAAGGAACAGCAATGACGTCAACACTGAACAGAACAGTTTAAAGACCTCCATAGTTACCGAGGAAATGTCATTAGGTCCGTGTTTCTATAGAGAAGAAACAGCTTGGGATTCAGTTCAGCTTGATTCAGCCTCCTCTGTGTGTCATGTAGAAATCCTGTCCCATTGTGGTGAGCATTTATAATTCACCTATTGACTTTTCCCTTGACATTGAACTTAACAATGAGAAACTTTCAGTGTGAAAGGGATCATCTCATTTCAGAGAGTAAAGAGCTCTTCCTTCAAAGATTGAGAAAACATGAACCTTCATTGATAAAAACCTGGAATGCAGGTTTTTCATATTCTCCCAGCAAGTTAAACTGTTAAACTCAGAAATGGAATCCTTTTTTTTTTTTTTTTTTTTTTAACAAAACAAAAAGAGAAAGATATCACTAATCCTTTCAATTATACTCATGCTAGCAACCATGAACATAGGCCCAGGAGCAAATGCATGTGCTCTCAAGAGAAAGCAGGGTGGATTTAAGAGAATTGGAGCAGAGGTCCCAAAGAAAGGCTGTCTGCTATTCCTGTGGAATTCTTCTGCATTCCATTGCATTATTCAGAGAGCCAGTGGTTTAGGAAGACCCTTGTGGCCATGCCTGCAGGCAGACTTGGAAAGAGTGCCCCACCCACTCATTCCCACCTAAGGTCTTCCCCTGGTCTTTGGCTGAATTCTTTTGAGAATTGAGGAGAAAACCTTCACCCAGTAACCATAGGAATCCAGTTGTCAGGTGTGTGGGGCAAAGATTTATTGCAACTTTCCGGCAGGACTGGTTTTGATGAGGAAGCAGAGGAAAAGGAAAATGGACGCAGGCATCGAGCTGAGATTTGCAAACTGGAGAAACAAACGCTGTGATCTTCATAGAATTCAGAGTAAATGATGCCCTATCCCAGGCCCAAATGGAGAGCAGGGAAAGCAGCCATAGCTCCTCCCTCTTCCAGTCCTGCAAACACTTCCCTTATACTCACATGTCCTCTTCCCTGCTGTCTAAAGCAGAAGACTGAGTCCTCTGTATACCTCAAAATAATATCTGGCAAGCAAAGGGAGGAAATGGGACAGAGCACTGTTATAGTGTTTCTTTTTTTATAAGAATGAAGTGGTTATTAAATCCTTCAGAACCACCCATCTGGCCCAGCCCTTTGACATAGCTAGGACTCTGGATAGTGTCTAGTGGTTCATTTTTGTTGGTGAGCATATATGTTTGTGTGCATATGTGGTGTGTGTATACATGTGTAGATGGGTGTGATGTGGGCTGTCTTTTTCTGTACTCTGTGAATGTGCTTTATTATTGGTTAATAAAGAAGCTGTTTGATAAGGCAACTTGGAGGCAGGTGGGGAAAACCCAAGCAGAGATAAGGAGAAGGAGGCAGAGTCAGGGAAAAGGCAAGATATGAAATTACAGGTAAGCTTTGAGCCATGTGGCAATACACAGATTAATAAAAATGGGTTGAGTTAAGTTATAAGAGTTAGCAAGTAATAGCTCTAAGCCATAGGCCAAACAGTTTGTAATTAATATAAGCCTTTGTGTGATTATTTAGGGCCAAGCAGCAGTGAGACTGCAGGTCCAGACCTCAGGGCTAGGCAGGGCCAAAAGCTTCAGGCTACATGGGTATGCTTTTGGAGGTCAGGGGTTGATATTGACTACCTTCCTCAATCAGTTGCCACCTTGATTTGGAGACAGTCTCTCACTGAACCAGGAGGTCTTGGATTCCTCTACAAACTGGCTAATGAACTCCAAGGATCTGCTTCTGTCTATGCTCCTACTGCTGGTTACAACCTTGTGCTACTACAACCAGCTTTTTGCTACATGGGTGCTGGCAATCTGAACTCAGATCCTCATGCTTACATAGAGGGCATTTTACTGCCTGAGCTGTCTACCCAGCCCTTGGAGTCTATTATTGTAATTTCTAGAAGAGAATTTTGAGAGCAAGTATCCGATATTAACAAGAAAATTATAAAAACAATAGTCCTCATTTCTTGATAGTTATGAATAAAAAACCCAGTGATACACTTTACACATATTTTTCTTTTTCCGTTTCCATTTATGTACATGCATGTTTGCATTAGTGGAAACATACATGTGTGCATGTGTGGAGGCCCAATGTTGACTGATGTCAAGAATCACCCTTTATCATTTTTCTACCTTATTCATTGAGGCAGGGTCTCTGAATCAAACCTAAAGCTCAACAGCATAGCTAGTCTTCTGTGGCTGGAGTTATAGGCAGGCACTATACCTAAGGGACATTTAGAGCATTTAATTAGGTTCTGGAAACCCAACTCTGCTTGTCATTCTTGTGTGTTATGTGCTCAGCCATCTCTCCAACACCTGTATATTGTTTATTTGCAGGAAGTCAGAAAGGGTACACCATGCGGTAGAATTTGCTTAAATGGTTGTGCCCTAGCACTGCTTTGAAAATGACCACCAGACCATAATATAGAATGTGTCATCAAGAGAGTCCAGATTCATTGGTGACTTAGTACTATTGTTCCATGGTTCATGTGCACCTACCTTCCCTTCTCCCATATCTATTCACCTTACATTCCAGAAGTCACTCTCCACCCTTGTCCTCAGCGGCAATAAAGGGCTTCTGGCCCTCTCTTTCTTAGTGACAGCTATATGGCTTGTGCTTCCTGTTTCCAGTAGGCTGTTTGTTCTAAAGAAACCAGGGAGATATTCTCCTTCCCCTTCTTAGAGATTAGCATTTCCTTAACAGCTGAATAATAAAACTAGCTTGTAAAAGCCTGTCAGAGATGTAGCACGTCTTCCTTCCCATGATTGTTATGGGGTGATTAGGATTGAACTTGATTGTTGTTACTGTTGCTCCTAAATGAAAAAAAGAAAAGGCAGATTTTCCCTGATAAGGCCTCAAGGTTAGCTGTTGGGGAGGAAACGGCCTGTGGTGCCTTCTAAAATGTAAATTGGAATTTTCCAGATGAAAAGAACAATGTGGAGCAAAGCGAGATGAAGAATGAAGGAATGGGCCAAGCGCTGGGCCTCAGACTGGCAGACAGACACAGACTGTTCCAGCCCAGCTGTGAGTCCTTGGCTCTCGGGTTCAGAATTTCTTATGGACACAAGAAGCTGATTTTCCCTCCACATTTAACTCTAAGAAGTGTGTTGTTCATTCAGCAGCAAGCAAATCATGATGATACTGGAACCTTCTGGGACTGCTGAGATCATGGACCATAAGAAAGAATCAACTACTGCAACTTTCCTAAACCAGCATAATTGTTTAATTATTTAATTTAGCATAAACTACTAAATTGTTTTTTGTTTTGCTTTGTTTTGTTTTTCTTTTTTGAGACAAGGTTTCTCTGTTTAACAATTCTGTCCTGGAATTCATTCTCACTCTGTAGACTAAGCTGGCCTCGAACTCACAGAGATCCACCTGCCTCTGCCTCCTAAGTGCTAGAATTAAAGGTATGCACCACCACTGCCTGTCTACGTTCTAAATCCTATTCTTATAATCATACATGAGAGTAGCTACCACCCTGCATCAAAGCAGTTTCTCTTTACAGCTAACGGAGACCATCCCGTGAAACCACAAAAGGACACAGTGCAGAGATCACTGGATTGTGGGGAGCCCAGCCCAGTGGATATAGTTACTGCATCCTTGGCTCGGGGACAGCCCAGAAGGGTGGGTAGAAAAATACAAGAGCCGTGATAACAGGCAGTCTGCTGTGAAACAATATCTCCAAGAAATGGCTACATAAACAAGAGCAGGAAAATGGCATTATCAATGGACATGTTAATGTGGGAGTGGGAAAATCTCACAGGTTCCTAGCCCTAAACAAGGAATTACAGGCAAATACTGGCTGCTGAGAGGAGAGGTAACTTCTCCCAGAGATGACCCTATTATGGGTTGTCCAAGGCTGAATGGTCAGCCTTGATATCATAGACACAGAAACAATAAAAAACAGACTCAGCAGAGTCTATTTATATATATTAAATATTAAATCTATATTTCTGTACATATATACATGTAACATATAATCAAAGAAAAAGAGGCTATCAGCTTGAGAGTGGGGAGGACCTGGGAAGGCTTTGAGGGATAGTAAATCAGGAGAAAGATGGAGAATGATGTAATTCTATTTCAGATAAAAACACTTATTAAAGAGAGCATATGTTAGCTGGGTGTGATAGCACACACCTTTAACACCAACATTTAGGAGAAAGAGTCAGGACCCATCCAAGGTTACATAGGAAGACCCTGGCTCAAAAAAAAAAAAAAAAAAGAATATATGTGACCATGTATAACTTACCTTTATAAAATACCCGTGTTTAATTGTTTTTAGTCTCTGATTCTGAGCAATTCTCAACAGTGTAAAAATTTTTTATTGTTGTCAAAAATGATTTTATAAGCACAAAAGAAAAAAATGTATCAAGAAAAAAGAAAGAAGTTTGTTTCCTTGCTGAGCTGGGGAACTGACCCCTATGCAGATGCTAAGCAAGGGCTCTTCCACTGATATGCAGACCCCGGCCTTCTGGGCAGTATAAACAGATACAATTTAGATTCCAGGTGAACAGTGGATATACACGTTCAGCTTTGTGCTAGGTGCACATGCATACACAAACACACATTCTGAAGAACTAGAAGAAACTAACTCTTCTCTCCAGTGCTCTGAAAAAGTTGGTACTAATCCACACGTGGAAACATTCAATAGGCAGACATAGAACAGAGCTAAGGCACATGGTATAGGTGAGGGGGGGTGGGAGCCTTAAGTCTGGCATGCTTGTCTCATCCAACATCCACATAACAAGCATTGGGCATCCTTTCCCATGCCAGCACTGTTCTGTGCTAAGGATGCCTGGGTAGTCAAAATAAGATCTTTATCCCAGTGGATCTGGCACTTCCATGACTTAACAAAGAGTAGCTGATACTGTTCTACAGTGATAGAAGAGAATTCTTTCAGGAGGATGACTCCTAGAGTAATAGCAGAATGATAAAAGAGGAACCAGTGTGTAATCATGGGAAAAGCAGTTGAAGCAGAAGAGAAAAGCAATACACAGGACCACGAGGGGAATGGGGTAAGCAGGTTCACAGAAGGCAAGCCAGAGACAGAAGAGCCAAGGGCCAAGAGAGAAAGAGGTCAGATGTGGACAGAGACAGATCAGATCTCTTAGGACAGCTCTTAACCCTCCTAATGTGGCGACCCTTCAATACATTCCTTAGGTGGTGGTGACCCCCAGTCATAATATGATCTTGTTGCTACCTCATTGCTGTCATTTTGTTAACTGTTATGAAGTGTAATGTAAATATCTGATATACAGGATATCTAATACGTGACTGCAATGGGGTCACGACCCACAGGTTAAGAACCTCTCACTTAAAGTCTCATCCATCAGAACACAGAGTTCAGATCTATTCCAAGTGTTGTCAGAAACCACTAGCGAAGTTTCAAACAGGAGAGATGTAGGTCTGAATAATGTTTCTAAGATACCACATTATTGTTGTGTGGGAGGAGGTTTGCAGAAGGGCAAGACTGGAAGCTGAGAGACCAGATAGCAGTTAAATGTGGTCCCAGAGAGGGTTGTGAGAGTATAGATAAGGGTTGTGAGATAGCCAGGAACAGCAAGACTGTTGGATAACTAATGAGACTTACTAGTAGCTGGTTGGTCCTGAGGAAGAAGAGGAAAATCTAATAGCCCCTGGAGGTCTGTCTTAAGAATGTGGGTAGACAATGAAGCATCCCAGTAAGATGGTAAAACTAAGTGACAGCTAATTTGGGGCCAGTGGGATGGGCTAGGAATCCTGTTTCAGACATGCTAGGGTTAGAGATGGTCATTGGACAGTTAAGTAGAGAGACTGGTATTATTCTACTCTTAGAGAGATTAGGCTCTGTGTGTTATCAGAATTGGAATTAGATAGAATTCTTGTAGTTCTCAGCCGAATACTAGAGACATGACAATCTGGCACTAGCAGGGACATTAAAGATCCTCAGGTCTCTTGGGGCACGTCTTTAATCTCAGCACTCCAGAGGCAGAGACAGATGGATCTCTGCGAGGGCAAGGACAACCTGATCTACAAAGCAAGTTCTAGGCCAACCACAACTTCATGTTGAGACCCTGTCTCAAAAACAAAAAGTAAAAAGATCTCCCTAGAATATCCTCCTGAGTGAGGTATCACAAACTCAGAAAGATAAGCAGGGGATGTACTCACTCATTAGTAGTCTCTAAACAAACAAAAAAGAAAAAAAAGCCAAGCATGCCCAAGCTGCAAACTACAACCACTGAACAGCTTGGGATCGGAAACACCCTGGACTGACCCTTCGGATCCCACTCCAACTATAGGAACACCTCACTCACTCTTGAGGGAGGGGGGACAAAACTGGATTTGCCAGGAGTGGAGACTGATCTAAGCATTATTGGGTCAGTGAGACCATAGGACTGTCTGCTCCCTGACCAGGGAGGGGATGGGGAGTTGTGGAGAAGAAAAAAAATGACCTGATGTGACGGGAGGGGGAAGGGACCTTGAATAAGGATATACAGGGATGGAAAAAAAAAATTCAGAGGGAAAGCTGAACACAAGGTAAATATATGTGTAGCAATCTTATTTGCATTATCACCCTTGATAAGTCATCTTATGATTTTTATCTTCTTCATAGTTATTGTTAATTTATCAGCATTTTAAATTCATTTTACTGTTTTTCTTGATAAATACAAAATAAATAAAGAAGGAAAAAAAATATCTCCCTATCTGAGCTTTTTGGTTTTTTTCAGTAGAGAAACTGAGGCCCACATAGGGTCTACCCTTTTTTCACCATGACAGGACATCAGAATCTAGGGTTTCCTGGTATGGTTAAGTACATTTTCATTCACCGTTTTTTTCTTTTTTAGTTTTAAATTTTAGTTTTTAATTGCACATGTGCATCATGTGTGTGTGTGTGTGTGTGTGTGTGTGTGTGTGTGACACATGTGTGTGGTGTTCATAAAGACCAGAAAAGGATATCAGATTTCCCAGAGCAGGAGGTGGTGAGTGAACCACCCAATGTAGAAACCAAACTCAGGCCTTCTGCAAGAATAGTACATGTTCTTTACCTCTGAGTCCCTTTACCATCTCATTAGCCCCTTACATTTCTAAAAATTACATTGCTTATTTAGTATGTGTGTGTATGTTCCCAAGCACTTGTGTGGAGGTCAGAAGACAGCTTGCAGGCAACCGTTTCCCCTTCACCTTGTAGGTCCTGCAGAGTCAAACTCAGACCATCAAAGCCCGTACTCATCATACAGAGAAAAAAAGTGCAAAGGAGAAATGCTATGTGTAGAGTTGTTTGAATAGTAAAATTACACACACAGTTTCACTAGATAAAAAACAACTGCATGTCTTGCTGGGAAGATAAATTGGCATAAAAAGAAGCTGGGCACACCTGATGCATTTACAGCTGGCATTCTTAAGGTGCAAGAGGCCAAAGGTTAAACCTGGTCTTCACATGACCATGAAAAGAACTGATCAAGACTCTGCAGATAAAACAATGTGACACCCCGATCAATACTCCCTCTTAGGGAATTCCCACTGACTTGTTGATGAAATTCTGGTTGACTATATTAAGTTGTTCCAGATCGTATTCCAGATGTTTGTTCAGAAGCATCTTTCCTAAAAAGCCACGCTGTGTCTTCCCCAAGTCCAGTAAACCCTCTACAATCCACAAACCATAAACATCATATAACCCCACTGAGCTTCAACTTTCCATCTCAGTAAAACGAAGCAGGTAATCATTTGCGAATCCCTAGTCTGCGAAATCATAATTCTCATACTTGCCAAAATCAATCAAGAAAAAAAATGAGGCATAAAATGAACTTTTTCCTTATACTTGGGCAGGCCAGTAGCTGGCCACTAAGAACTCAACACTTGGACCTTGGGCCCCACCCCTTTATGTCTCCCAAAACTACCTTGTCTTTGGGATTTTGTTGAGTATTTAAATAAGTCAACAGAAAAGGCAGTTTTTAGGGATGCAGACATTTCCTACTGTTTCTATGATATACAAGTTTGTCTTTCCAATATGATCTCAGCTGAATTTGCCACTGCTAATATAAAGGAGGCCCCCACCCAGTGTATCATTTAAAGACTGCACAGGATTAGCCTGATGTGAAGACTTGGTCTAGTCTTAGGTCAGGGAGAGAGATAATTGTGACAAGCAGATATTACAGACTTTTAGCAGGGGGAACTTTTCTTTATTTACTTTAGTTTAGAATCAATCCTTGAGTCTCCATAGGGACTTAGGCCACACACTGAATGTCAGTAGATGAATGACTTTTCCTCAGGGCCGGGCCCTCTCCCAATATTTCTTGGTTGGGTCAATTCTCTCTGCTTGGGATGAAAGGCTCACTACCTGCTCTGTACTGTTATTAAATATTGGCCTACTTTAATAACCACAAAGTTTGGCACGTGCTACACTGGGGGCCTCCATACTCTCTCAGATCTGCTGTAAAGCAGGGAACAGAGCATTTGCTTCACTATTGACATCAGGCAATAATCAGCACAAGGCCGGGTGAGTAGTAGGCATACCATCTGCTGAACGCTGAGAAAATGAATGAGCAAACAAGCATCCGTACACCCTGGTAAGGAACTTCCTGTGGTCAGCAGGCTGGGAGAGAGAAGGATTACATTCATAGTTGACTTAACTATTCCCCTGACTGGCTGGTCCCTCTCCACCCACAGACAGTCCTGTCTGTCTCTTTATTCGCCAGGCAAAGTCCTCCTCTTTCCTCTTCATCTCCTCTGATTCTCTGACTCTCATTTATACCTTCAGACACGGTACTTGGGACTGTGGGGGAATTCCAGAACCCTTGTTACCCAAGGAGGTGTGTTATAGACGTCAACTCTTTGATTCTTTCCCTTCTAAGTCTAGGATGTTGGGACCTACAGAAAGTAGAAAAGACCAAGAAGCCAAAAGGTCTGTTGTACTCATAGACACTCCCTATTTCAGCAATATCTCCTCCGAGGTCCAGGTACCTTCTGAATTCTGCAGTACTTCTCAGAGAACAGTGAACATGAAATAATGCTAACAGCTTAATGCTGTGGCAGGATCATGATTTCCAGGATGATTGAGAAGCCTGCAGAATGTGAGAGCAGAGGGTCAAACACAAATGACCCACAGTGCAACAATTTTTTAAATTTTTATATCTTTCTTTTCTCCTTCCCTCCTCCCTTCTCTCCCTCCCTCCCTCCTCCCCTCCCTCCCTCCTTCCCTCCTCCCCTCCCTCCCTCCTTCCTTTCTTAGAAAGTGTCTCCGTTGTTGCTATCCAGTCTTCGGTGCCTCTTGCTCTCTTTCAAAAGTTCTTTCTAATCTTCTCTGAGCTAAGAAGGCAGCTTGTCAGGTTCACAAGGATCCTGTGCAAAATGGGAGATGGTTGTTGAATGACAGTAAAAAGATGGAAATGAACTACATGCGCTTTGTGAATGGCTCTGGGGTGTTTATTTCAGCTGCTCAGAGGCCTTTTTCTTGAGCCGTGTTTGCTGTGGCTCAGACTATTGAAAAAATGACCTCTGGGTAGGTGAGTTATTGCTTCAAAAGCCATTGTTTCCTTTAAAATAAATAAGAATGGCAGCTCAGACAGCATTCTGCCTTCCTTGTAGAATGGGTTCTTTGTTTAAAAATAAGTGAAAAAAAATCCCAACAATAAAAAAGTTACATTGCATGAATAGCTAAGGTGAGAGGAAAATAAACGCTGTTTGGCTTATTACACTGAAAAGTCAATATGCAGCAAATGGACTTGAGAACAGGACTAATATTCTTTTGGATATCCTTTGTAATTAAAAAGCCAATGCCCAAGCAAAACAGAGTACAAGCAAGCCTGATGCCTGCTACACAGGGGATCGAGTGGGGTAGAACTCAATTTGTAAAATGTATTCATAAGACATTCATAGCTCATTGATGGAGAGGATGAGGAAGAGGCTGCTTCGGAATGGCTTCCATTCATGTAGAGATTTGTAGTTAAAAGCACTGGAGCAAATGGATGCTACTCAAAAATTTACCATTGACACAGAAAGTAAAACCCAATTTCAGACATCTATATCTTTATTGTTCAACCAAGATTGTTTCTTTTTTAAAGATCTCTCTCTCTCTCTCTCTCTCTCTCTCTCTCTCTCTCTCTCTCTCTCTCTCTCTCTCTCTCTCTTTCTCGGTGTGTGTGGGGGTAGGGGTGTACCCATAGAGCTCAGAAGAGGGTATCAGATGTCCTGGAGCTGGCATTAAAGGTGGGTTGTAAGATAGCTATGGGTGCTGGGAATCAAACTTGGGTCCTCTGCAAGAACCCCAGCACTTTAAAACAGTGAGCCATCTCTCCAGCCACATGTTCTGTCAACACAGAAAATCATTTTGTAGTCTAGGCTGGCCTCAAAGCTGTGATCCTCCTGCCTTAGGCTCTTGAGTGCTGGGATTATAGGAACAGGTCCACACTGCCCGTTGGTAAAGATTTAGTGGACTTTATTTGCTCTTCATAATGTCCTACATGTCTCATAACAAATCCGCCTTCTTTACCCCTTCAGAACTTATTACAACCACTATTGAAAGATACTTTGTCAGTGTGTGTAGGTCTGAAATCAAGTTCAGGGATCATTCCTCAAGATCTATTATGATTTCTCACTGAGATTAGAAGCTCACCAATTTAGATCTGCTGGCTGGCCCGCAAGCCCTGGGGATCCACCTGCCTCCACCTCCGCTATGCTATGTACCACCACACCAGACATTTTTTTAACGTTTGTGCTGAAGATTGGACTCAGGTCCTAGGCTTGCACAGCAATACTTTACCAAGTGAGCCATTGGCCCCCCTCCACTCCCCCCCCCACCTCTTCTTCCCCATCCCACTCTGAGCCCTGGTTAGTACACCAGAGAAGGGACCTTGTCTTCTCGCTCCTGCCACAGCAAAGGGCAGAAGCCTCCACTCTAGGGTAGAGTTTATATTTCCTGCTATCTGAGAGTCAAGAAAGTTCAACACAATAAAATCAAGATTGCCAGCAGAGATTATAAATACTTTCCTATAGACATCTCAGACAAAGCTCTTCAAAACAACAGATGAACTACACTCATTTAAGGCCAGGATGTTTTAGATCTTGAGCTTATATTAGCAATCCTTTCTCATTCCTATATTGAAACAATATACCTCAAAAAGGCCACCTCACTGTTAGGCAGCTTCACCTGGGTCAGCATTGAGGATGGACCACTTCTTCATAATCAGCTCCGGATCCCACTTCCTGCTTCCCTGGTAACACTAGAAGGGGGATCACTATAGTTGTCCCTCAAGATTTAAATACCATATGACAAAATACAGGTGTCAGAGCTTTGTTAAGGACCACTAAGGAAAAGCTGTTTCCTCCAGGCCAAAGGAACAGAACCTAAGTTCTATCTCTGGCCCTGTGTGATGATAAAGACATTGTGATTTGCCCCCAAAGATTAGAACACTATACACTATTGTCCCCTGCTTAGAAATTAATCCAATGGGGACTGTCAATTACCTGACCAAGAGATCCACCCCTAGAAAAGCTGATTCACCTGAAGGCATGCTAAGGAGATATGAGTAATACTTATGCCATTAATGAAATAATATACTTCTATGTCCCCAGAAGCCCTTCCCCCAATGCAGTTGTTTAAAGAGCTTCACTGTCAAGCCTGCCTACTTTGGTATTTTTATTTTATTTTATTTTATTTTATTTTATTTTATTTTATTTTATTTTATATATAGGTGTTTTGCCTGCATGTACATCATGTTCATGCCTGGTATATGCCTGGTGCCCTTGGAGGCCAGAAGAGAGTGTCAGATGCCCTGAAGCTGGAGTTACAGATGGTTGTGAACCACCAGGTCAGGGCTGGAATCAAACCCTGGTCCTCTGGAAAAGCAGTTAGTGCTCTTAACTGCTGAACCATCTCTTCATCTCTGCAGATGGTATTTTTCTTGTTTTTACATTTTAAAAATGTCAACATTCTCTAGCTGGGAGTGTGCCACACACAGCACAGGTGCACATGACCACCAAACTATATGCCAGGTGTCATTCTGGAACCCAACGTTGCTCAGTTGCTCAAAAGACTTTTTCTTCTACCTTAGCCATCTTCTGACTCTTTCGTTCTACCTTTGATTTCTTCTAAAGGTGGCGCACACCTTTAATACCAACACTTGGGAGGCAGAGGCAGAGGCAGAGGCAGAGGCAGGCAGATCTCTGAGTTCAAAGCCACACTGGTCTGCAGAAAGAGTTCCAGGACAGCCAAGGCTACAGAGAGAAACCCTGTCTCAAAAAACAAAACAATAGAAAACCAAAGAAATAACAAAACAAAAAGATAGAAAAAAAGAGTTATCTTACATTTATGCTTAGTTCTCAAATATGCTTTGAACTTTCTGAAAGTATGTTAATAAATATTCTTCAATCACATTAATTATTTTCATAGCTTAAAAAAATTATTTTCTGTGTCTTTCTATACATGAACATGTGTGCCCATACACACACACACACACACACACACACACATATGCGTGTGAGTACACAGTCACTTCTACATGAAGATAGAGGTATCTCTCTCCATCACTTGTCACATTATAGTTTTTTATATAGGGTCTCTCACAGATCTTGGAACTCACAGCCTCCCTCCTGGATGGTGAGACCTGGCAATCCATGTTGGCTTCCTTTTATGGGTACTTCAGTACCAACTCAGATCCTCATGATTATAGAGCAAGCTCATTACCATCTAAGCCAGCTGTCCAGGGTAACAAGTCTCAGATGAAGGACTCCAGAGGGATACTAAAATGGATTTTGGAGGCCATGGCGTTTATTAGAAGAGTCATTAATGCCATGGACATACGGAGACAACAACATAGGGTGAGGACACTCTGAAGAGACGTTACGTCATGGTATCAGAGATAGCATGTCAGGAGCTCTGAAAGAGGAACCAGGGCCATGGGGCAGAAATGGAGTTCTCTTCTTATATCTTGCTGAGGAGGTTCCAGAACACAAGCCAGTAGCCAGGCTCTCTAATTTCCAGGCAGGGCACAGGGAAGCAGGTGGGGAATAGTGTTGTGGAATAATCTTTTTTTTACATTGTGAAGATGTGTTTTTGCCAAGGTGCCTTCTGATTGGTTTAATAAAGAGCTGAATGGCCAATAGCATACACTCATCAGTCTCCTTGGCTGTGGATGTCATGTGACCAGCTGCTTTCAGCTCCTGATAGCTTGAGTTCCCACCATGATGACCTAGTGCCTGGAACCATGAACTAGAATAAACTTTTTTCCCTTAAATTGCTTTGTCTGAGTATTTTTTTTCCACAACAATGGGAAAATGAACTAATGAGTAAGAGATGATTTACTGGAGCACAGGTATCTCAAAACAGCTACATCAGTGCCAAGTCCCACTCCAGCCTCATGGAAGCTGCAACATAGAACCCTACTTTTATCTAGGCTTCTAGTCCATTCCATGATCATGGAAGAAGCTACAGGGCAAGAGGTAGTAATGGCAGAAACTCAAGAAAAGGGCCCTGTGACTTCCTGCTCTTTTCTATTAGGAGGTGTTACCAGATAGGTCCATTATACCGCTCCATAGACCTAGATGTCTCTGTAGGGTCTGCTTCTTTTGTTGCAATGAACATGAAGGACAGAGGCCAGGTTATCTCTTCTCCATGATAGCTGGTGGTCATGTCAGACCAGGGAGAAATTACTTTACCCAGTGCCGAAAATCAAATTCATATACACTCTGTACTCTCCAATATAAAAGAAAAAATATTGTACATTTTACAACTAGGCATTAGACAGAGGTAGGTAATGTTTCTAATAAACAAGATATAGAGGAAAAGAGGGAGGAAACAGGAGAGATCTGCATCTCTCTTGGTACACTGAAGGAACCAAGGATGTTGAGGTAATAGTTTCATGGCATACATATTTCTATCACCCCTCTTTTGCCCATGGCAGGCATCACGGACTGACTGCCATATTTCTTCCTGCTGACCACAAAGGTGAGTTCAGAAAATTTCTAAAGATAATACTCTAGCAAGGCGGGCTGGAGAGATGGCTCAGAGGTTAAGAGCATCAACTGTTCTTCCAGAGGTCCTGAGTTCAGTTCCCAGCAACCACATGGTGGCTCACAATCCTCTATAATGAGATCTGGTACCCTCTTCTGTATGCTGTATACATAACAAATAACTAAATATTTAACAAAATACTCTAGCAAGGCTCTCTGTAGGGTAAGGTGGAGGTGTAGCCTGGCACTGTTACCCATAGCTGGTACAGTTTCTCCTTTAGGCATCTATACCCAGGTAAAGCCAGATCCTTGAAAACATAACAGAAAATAATTTCAGAAATGGTCAGAGTGGAGCAAAGCTAGTGGGTTTATTACACAGAAATAAGAAATAGTACTTGCTTTAGATTTAAGTGCAGACATTTGGAGAGAAACAGACAGACAGACAGACAGACAGACAGACAGACAGAAGCCTAAGGGATGGATAGCAGGTACCCAAGTGGGCTTCTCAGGAAAGTCACAGATGTCTTTACAATGATATGTGTGTGTGTGTGTGTGTGTGTGTGTGTGTGTGTGTACTCTGTGTCTTTTAAAGTGACATTGTTCAAAGGGTGTAATTTATAACAATACTTAAAGTTTAAGCAAACAAAAAATAAGTGAAGTATTAAAATTAAGTAAAAAATAAATGAAATGTTTTATGTAATCTCTCATCTCAAATATTTCATTTACTTTCTTTTGTAAATAAAACTATAATGTGACTGGAAACCACAGTTCCACTTTTTGGCCTCTTGGTCTCACTAATAAAAAGACTAAAATTTTTATTTCTACATGTGTTTATTTTATTTTTTTTTATTTATTTATTATGCATACAGTTTTACAGAAGAGGGCACCAGACCTCATCGTAGATGGTTGTGAGCCACCATGTGGTTCTGCTGGGAATTGAACTCAGGACCTCTGGAAGAACAGTCAGTGCTCTTAACCTCTGAGCCATCTCTCCAGCCCCACATGTGTTTATTTATGTGGAGGTGTTTGTATGTGCACATGCATACCAGGGCATGTGTGTAGAGCTAGGGTCTCCTTCCACCATCCTGGTTCCAAGGACTGAACTCAGGCTGTCAGAGTTGCAGATGTGTATATTTCTTTATATACTGAGCCATCTCATGGATCTTGATTTTAAAATAACTTAAAAACAGACTCATAAATAATATCAAGGACCAATAGGGTTTGAGGAAGAGAAAAAGATACCGAAGGCCATGCAGCAGCTGTCAGGAGGAGGAAAGGGGGTAAGAATCTTAACCAGACTTAAGAGTTGGCATCCCAGAGAACAGGCAGATGTAGTTATAATTGCCAAGTAGCTGCATGTGGATGGGTGAAGGGTCTTCCGAGAAAACGGTGAGATTGTCAGAGCAAGCATGCTTAATATTCTGGTCATTATCGAAAGAAGAGATAGAAAAGGGAGAGTAAAATTTACTCTTTGAGTTAGAACTCAGAAAAATGGGCAGGGTATCTAGAAAGATGCCTCAGTGGTTAAGAGCACTACGTGCTTTGCCAGTGGACTGTAATAGTTTGAATATAATTGGCCCCCACAGTCTCATAGGGTGTGGCACTATTAGGAGGTGTGGCTTTGTTGGAGTAGGTGTGGCCTTGTTAGAGGAAGTGTGTCACTGTGGGGATGGACTTTGAGGTCTCCTATACTCAGGATACCACCCACTGTCTTAGTCAACTTCCTGTTGCCTCTGAGTCAAGATGTAGGACTCGGGGGCTGGAGAGATGGCTCAGCGGTTAAGAGCACCGTCTGCTCTTCCAGAGGACCCGGGTTCGATTCCTAGCACCCACATGGCAGCTAATGACTGTCTGTAGTTCCAGTTCCAGGCAAGCACCAAGGCAAATAAATAAATAAAGTTAAAAAAAAAAAAGATGTAGGACTCTCAGCTCCTGCACCATGTCTGCCTGCACACCACCATGCTCCTCGCCATGATGATAATGGACTGAACCACTGAACTGTAAGCCACCCAGTTAGATGTTTTCCTTTGTAAGAGTTGCTATGGTCATGGTGTCTCTTCCCAGCAACAAAAGCCCTAAGCCAAGGACCCAAGTTCTATTCCCAGTACCCACATGATGGCTCACAAACAAGCTCCAGTTCCAGCGGCTTTAATCTTTTGGCCTGTGCTGGCAGTAGGCCCACATGTATTGCAAAGGCATAAATGCAGACGAAACTCCCAGACACACGAAATAAAATTATTAAAACTTCCCACCACCACCACCAAAAACCCAGCATATACTAGGTGTAGATCAGGCTGACCTTGGTCTCAAAGAGATCCACCTGCCTCCACCTTCCAAGTGTTAGGATTAAGGGCTTGTGCCACCCAGAAAACTACTACTAAGGAAATTGCTGCACCTTAAGAATTTATTGTTATTCAATAAATTCTGACATTGAGAAAGACATAAATGTGGTTGTCTATGATTCTGATGTAATGTGTTCATGCTGAGTTCAGTACGGCACCATGTTCTGGGATTGAATGTTCTCACACCAATTCTGACAGGTAGCTCTGAGCAACTACCTCCATTGACACTTAGCAAAGTACAATATGAATAGAGTCATAAGCTACAGAATGATGTTTTGGTAAATGATAGACCATGTGTACAATGGCGGTTTGATATGGTTGTATTGCACTAAGACACAGAGTAGCCATCTCAATTTACATGACTACATAATGGTTCTTCCCCAAACATATCTTTATTATTTGGACCTAAGTAGGTGAATACCTAAGCAAATTAAACTCCTTCAGAACTAGGTCTCTTTCTTATCCACCTTCATGTGTTCTACACAGTCTTTTAAGAGCTGAGTAATAGTTTCCTCATTGGAAATAAAAGCAAATTAAGAATGTAAAGGCCATTAGCTATCTGTTGCCTTTAGCCTTGTGCTGTTCAATAGGGAAGCTACCAGCTCTAAGAGACTATTAAGCACTTGAAATGCAGCTTGTATGGATGAAGGCATATGGTGAGTGTGAAATATGCTTGGGTACAATTACAAAACATACTTGGCTCTGACAGCTTACAAAAAAAGTGTAAAATATATCATTGTTCATTTTGCCTATTGATTGATCATTTGTGAAAATAATTTTATTTTGGGATGCAGCAGGTTAAATAAGATTCATTACCAATTATTCATCTCACCTTTTTGAAGAAAAATGTGACTAGTAGAACATGAAGTTGCATAAGTGGCGCTGGCTATGGTGACATACCTGTGTCACTTCCTAGCACTAGGAAAGCTGAGGTGGGGTCCTAGACAGTTCCAGGCCAGCATGGGCTATGTAGTGGGAAGACCTTGCTAGCTTGTACTATATTTAAATAGGTTAGGGCTGCCTGTGGAAGTTTTAAACAGTCAAATGGATGATGGTGTAGTTTGTTTATGAAGATTCAGCACTAGAGCTGAGTAATTTATGTTCATTCACACCATGAGTCAGAAAATCCTTTTTCTATTTAGAATAGCAAAAATGTTTAGAGTGTCCATAGTGAAGGTAGAGGAGGGCCATATTTTCCCCAGCTGGAATAAGACAGAAAGTACTTCAGGCTTTGGGCAGTAAATGGTCCTTATCACAACTATCCGTATATTGTGAAGCCAAGACCCGAGTCTTGCTGTGCTCCTATAAAACTTTATTTATGATATCTGACAGTCACATAGTCAGCCACTAGGTATTTCTTTTAAAAATATTTTAGGGGGCTGGAGAGATGGCTCAGCGGTTGAGAGCACCGTGTGCTCTTCCAGAGGACCCGGGTTCGATTCCCAGCACCCACATGGCAGCTAACAACTGTCTGTAGTTCCAGTTCCAGGCAAAACACCAAGGCAAATAAATAAATAAATAAAGTTTAAAAAAAAAAAAATTAAAAATATTTTATTATTTGTTGAGTGTTTGTGCGTGTGTGAGTGAGTGCATGCACACCCATGTGCCCATGTGTGGAGGTCAGATGACATCTTATAGAGTCTGTTCTCCCTTCTACCTTCATGAGAGTCCTGGGAGCCAAACTCAGGGCACCCGTCTTTGCTAATGGCTTTACCTGCTGCCATCTCACCAGCCCCTCCCATAGAAACATCTAAGGTCACAATAATACTCCATAAGATGAGAAAGCTACACAGCTCATCAGCTCTTGTTCAAAAAGCATGTTTTCTTATTTAGCAATTAGGAGATATGCTAAATCTGAAGTCGTGAAGACTGTTCGTTAAAAACGCTAAGTTCAATGCAAAATAAATTTTCAGCTACATACTGTAGCCCCTGCAAAGCACAAATAAGCAAAACACTATTTGTGTCTGAAGTTATTAAATATTTATATTGTAAGGGAGAAAAAAATCTCTGTTTATAACAATCAATTCCAATCTGCTCAATGTCTGATAAGGGGATGCTCTAAAATCACGTGCTTTCAGCCAATGAATGAGCATGACAAACCGTCTGCTTTTCTCTAATGAGCATTACGGTACTAAAACCGACACTCATTCAATCGATCAGCTCTCAGCTGTGTTGTTTATGGTGTATGAAGACATCTCTCTTTTTTTCTCTTCTTGACTCTATGTATATGGGTATGATGAGCGTATGTATAGAAAGTTGAGTCTTCGAGTGTGAATGCAAGCAAGCGGGTGTTCTAGCTCCTGTGTGGAGGTCAGCACATGCACAGCAGTACTCACCTTCTACATTGTCCGCCGTGGCCTATGCCATGGAGAGCTGGCCCTCGGGATTATGAGGATTCTCCCACTCTCTGCCACCCATCTCGGGGCACGGCAGGTGTATATTACAGTGTTTAACTTTCCCTGAACTCAGGTCCTCATGCTTAGGAAGCAGTTGCTGTACCCCATGGAGCATCTCCCTGGCTCCTGGCTTCTTTGATGCTTATTTTGTATCCTGGTCTATTAATAGTTTTGCCTTGGGAAAGAGTGCCTGTGAGAAGACTGGACTGGATTTCAAGCAAAGGGTAACAAGAGGGATCTTGAATATAAGTTGACAATAGTTCAAAAACACATCAAAGAAAACTAGAACGAGAAATTAATGAGTGAGGGGGCTAAGCAGGACTCTCCCAGGGCTGTGGAGGTACCATGCATGTCTGTGCTCTGGAACAGAAAACCAGGGCTATACAGAAATGACAATACAGCTGTGTGTGCTACTTAGTCTACAGTGCCACAGGGATGAGACTTTCCTAGACTCTCAGAGTGTCTGTTTAGAGTGTGGCTCCATAACTTAGTTTATGTGAAATAGAATAATTCAGAGTAGACATTTTCCAGTTTATTTAGACAAATAGGACTGGTTTGGGGGTTCTAAAGATTTGGGTTTCTGTGATTACGTACATATAAATTCAGTGCCTATGGAGGTCAGAGGTGATGGAATCCTCTGGAACTAGAGTTACAGGTGTCTGTGAGCCACCCAATTGGATGCTGGAAAATGAACTTGGATCCTTTGCAAAAGCATTTTATGATCTTAACTGCTGAGCCATTTTTCCAGCCCCCTTTGTTCATTTATTTTAAATAGGATCTTGCTATATAACTCAGGATGACCTTGGACTCTAATCTCTTTCCTCAACCTCCCCAAATCTAGGGTTACAAATGCATATCACCATAAATGGCCTTTGGGCCCACTTCATTAAATCTGTTTTAAATGTATTTATTTTTTTATTGTACAGCATTAATGTTTTGCCTGTGTGAGTGTATGTGTACCAAGTGCATGCCTGATGCCCTCAGAGGTCAGAAGAGGGCATCCAATTTCATGAAACCAGACTATGGATGGTTATAGGCAACCACGTAGATAACAGGAACCAAACCCAGGTCCTCTGCATGAGTAACAATTGATCTTAGTTGCTGAGCCAAGTTTCTGGCCCCCAAAACCTATTCTTCAATGTAGTAGGATCTATCATGTTTCATTTATTATATACTTGGCTATCTAAATATCTTGAAAATAGTTCATTTTCTAAAATGGGCTTAATCTTTTCCTTTGAATATTTTTCAAGTCATTTATTTCCATGACAAACCGTAGCATAACAAAGTAATCTTCGAGCTAATTTCTGGCCACATCATGACAAATTCTAAATCAGCACCATCTACATGAAAGCCTCTTACCAGTTACACTTCAGCATCTGTCATGAATTGCTTTATTAAATTAAATTTTTCTTATTACATTTTATTATTACTATTATTATTATTATTGGTTAAGAGATAGCAAATTTTTGTTCTCCTAAATTGAGATTTCAAATTGCACAGAGAAAGATGAACCCTTTAAGGAAGACTGCTTCAGAAAGCAGTTTGTATTCTGCTCTGAGTTAGAGATGGTTACCAAGGAGACCGCTCAACTTCATCAATAGCCTTCTAGGGTTGGGAATCTACAGGGATCTCTGGAAATATATGTAGAAAGAAGAGAGATAGAATGAAGGATAAAAGGAAGGAGGGATTGAGGGAAAGATAGATTTCTCACCATTAGCACAGAACATGGTGATGGCTAATTTTATGGGTTAAACATAACTAAGACATAATACCCAGATATTTAATCACACATCACTATATATATGAAGGATTTTTTAAGGTTAGATTATGACTTCAATTAGAAGTCACTGAATAGATGAAATTATAAGGCAGTGGCAGCAGCCCACCAGCCCAAGGTCTCAATAGAAAGCCACTAACCTCTGCTAAAGAGGGACCTGTCTAGCAGACTTTCTGTGGGGTCTGAATGCAACCGAAGCCCTTCTCTGGTTTACACTTGTCCTCTATCACCCTCTTTCTCTAGTCTGTAGACCCTCTACTAAGCTGAAAGAAGAAAAAACTTAGGCCTAGTTCTTCATGGTTCCACATGATGTATATTTAGTAGAGGAGTGTCTGGAAGTGGACAGCTACAGTGTTACAGCCACTTCCTAGCCCTTCCTGAAGGGCAGTGCTGACAAGGAATCTCTCAGTAAGAGCAACTCTGAGCACTGTGCATAGATTTTTTGCTTTGCTTGGGAGGAAAATGGTTAAATATACAGTTATCTACTGGTTCATAGGTTGCAGCCAGCAGCTGGCTGGAAGGCCACGGACTTGGAAAGAATATGATTGGAAAATAGGTTACAAAAATTTGGGGGAAGAGGTATGTGGATGGCATTCTCTGAATAGGAGAAAGATGAAAGATTAGGACTGAGGTATAGGTCAGTTGGAAGGATGTTTGCCTAGTATACCCAGTATGGCATAAACCAAGCATGGAGATGCAGGCATCCATGGCATCCCAGTATTCAGGAGCTAGAGCCAGGAGGATTAGAAGTTCAAGTTTATTCTTGGGTACATAACAATTTTGAGGCCAGCCTGAGTTAGAAGAGGAATGGAGGGAGGGAGAAATAGAGGAAAAGATGTGTGTTCTCATTAAAGAATAAATTTGGTAAAGGAGCTTAAAAATTAAAGGGATGGGGTGGCCTACATGTGCTTACCAATCTGTTTCTATAGCTACTGCTGCCATCACTAATGGGGCCATAAACTAAATGACTATGGTGACAGGCATGGAAGTCAAACACAGGCTCACTGACATGGACTTGCACCCAACTTTGCAGATCAACTTGGAGTTGATCTGACCATGGCTTCTACTGAGTGCCCAATTTTTCAGCAGCAGATATCTATGTTGAGTTCTCTATGTGGCCATCCCTTGGGGGATTAGGCAGACACCCACTGCCAAGTTGGGTACATTTGACTACTACCATAGAAGTAGCACAGGATTGCCTCTTTGTCAGAACAGGAAATTAGTCTGGATATAGGTATGATTTCCATGCATGCAATGCTTTTGGCCAAACTTCAGAATCATCATTTACCATGGTAGTATTTCATATAGGACTTGTTTCTGACAAAGGAATTCACGCTACAGCAAATGAAACATTATAGAATTCACTGATCAATTCCCATTTTTTTCACCCTCTTGGACCAGCTGGCTTGATAGAACAGGTTTTTATTTTTGGTTGTTTCAGACAAGATCTTTGATACCCCAATGTGGCCTCAAATTCACTGTATAGAGGAGGCTTGGCCTGAATTCTAGATTTTTTTTTTTCATCTCTCAAATACTGAGATTATAGGCATTGACCAACTATCCTAGATGTGAAACAACCTTTTGAACACTCAGTTTTTGTACCAGGTAAATGTCTAGCAGGGATGGGTAATGTTTCCCAGGAAGCAGTATATTCCTTGAATCCACATCTGGCACGTGCTGCTCTTTGAAGGGTGGAAATGGCAAGCGACACCAATCATTAATGTCCCTAATGAACCCCACTAAAAACATGCTTTCCTTTTCTACATAGCCAGGCATGTTCTCCTCACTTCTAGACCTAGTGCCCTAGGGAGGAGTGGTTTCATAGGAGACACAATGAAGAACCCATTAGTCAGGAAGTTAAGACTCTGCCTGACTGCTTTGGACTTCTTGTGCTTCTGAATCAACTAAAACCAAAGGAAGGCACTATGCTGGCTGAGATCCTGGCCATCTCCCACACAACAACAGATGTGTGGGAGAGAGTGTCAAGCATATGGGAGATCCCTTGGGTATCTTCACATCAAACCTGTGATTAAAGTCAGTAGAAAACTATAGTGACCCCATTCAGGCAGTACTAGTCATAGCCCAGATCCTTCGGGGATGGAAATTGGGTCACCCTACCAGGAAAACAGGTATGAATAGCCAAGGACCTTTAAGTTACAGTACATCAAGAAGAAAGGTAGACTGCACCCAAGGACTCTGGTTTGTCTTTGGGAGAAAAAGGTCATGGTTCATTAATATATAATGGATGTGTGTGTGTGTGTGTGTGTGTGTGTGTGTGTGTGTGTGTGTGTACATGCAATATGCTATTGGTTCTGTTTTCCTGGAACACTCTAACATCAATATAATATCATGCTACTGACAGAAACTCATTTTATATGTCTATAGCTTTTTTTCCCCAGTCACTGTTACCTTGAAGGCAAAAAGCCTGAAGACAAAGCTTGAGCACAAGGACGCTTCTGAGAGATGAGACAGATCAGCCAGGGGTGGGGTCCCTTGCAAGAGGCCTCCCACTGAAGGAGGGTCAAGTTGGGATTTTGCTTTTTTTTTTTTTTTTTTTTTTTTTTTTTTTTTTTTTTTTTTTTTTTTTTTTTTTTTTTTTTTTTTTTTTTTTTTTTTTTTTTTTTTTTTTTTTTTTTTTTTTTTTTTTTAAAACTTTATTTATTCATTATTTATTTATTTATTTGCCTTGGTGTTTGCCTGGAACTGGAACTACAGACAGTTGTGAGCTGCCATGTGGGTGCTGGGAATTGAACCCGGGTCCTCTGGAAGAGCAGACAGTGCTCTTAACCGCTGAGCCATCTCTCCAGCCCCG
>PVIH01014594.1:0-53088 GCA_004025045.1 Sigmodon hispidus | reverse complement strand
AAAAAAAAAATTCAGAGGGAAAGATGAACACAAAGAAAATATAGGTGTAGCAATCTTATTTGTATGTCTACCCTTGATAAGCCATGCTTATCATTCTTATCCTCTATATAGTTATTGTTAACTCTTCCACATTTTAAATTCTTTTTACTGTGTGTTTTTTTTTAATAAATACAAAATAAAGGAAAAAAAATAAAAAAAAAATAAGTGATATTATTATTCACCCAGTGGAGATTTTGTGTTATGTTGCTAGGTTTAAGACAACTTGTTTTTAAAAATTCTGTCTTGGCCTGGAGAGATGAATCGCCATTTAAGAGCACTGGATGCTCTTCCACAGCTTCTAGGTTTGGTTTCCAGCACCCACATGGCAGCTCACAACCATCTTCAACTCCAGTTCCAGGGGGTCTAATGCCCTCTTCTAACCTTTGTGGGCACAAGACACACAAGTGACACATGGAGGCAAAGTACCCACACACATAAAACATAAGCGAAAATATTGCCTTCTAATTATGTCTTAAACTAAAATAAAGAGCTATTGCATGTTGGAATTACATAGTACCATATTATACATTTAACGCCCAAAAGTTTGGCTTGTACTGAAAATCATCAGTTATATTCTTTATCACTTGTATCCTTCAATCAGTTTAAGGGTAAAAACTTGCAATTTTTTTTTGTTTATCAACACATGTTCTCTTTTCATTCTTCTCTCTATCTTATACCATTTTCAATTAAATTAGTAAATTGTGTTTTTATATTTTCAGTATGTGGATATTATTGATATGTTTTTGTCGTAATTGTAGGTCTTTACTCATGTAACACATTTATTAAGCTATCTCCCTTTCAAAACGTCCTATAGTGTAAAGCTTCCTCACTTTTGCCCTAGCCTAGGATATTACACTAAGACATATCTGTTATTTTCTGGAATATGAAAATCGAATTCATTTAAAATATATTAGTTTATATTCAGCAGCTTTATTAAATTATTCTCTGCAGAAGTTCTTTTGAATTCTCCATCCCTTCAGTCTCAGTGACATTTGTGTTTCTTTCCCAAAATTTCCTTTCCTTTCAAAAATTACTAGTGCTTTGTTGAATTCAATTTTATCATGTTTTATGTAGTATTTTTACATTTACTCTTTGGTAAAATAAGTCTATAATTTTTCATTCACATTAAATACTATGTATGATTGATAACAAAAATTATCTTAATTTTATCTATTTTTTCTCTGATATTGTTCAGTTAGATTTGATTGCTATACTCACGCCCAATAACATAACGGTTAAATATTTATGTTGTATATGATTTCTGACCTTTTGCTTTTGTTCAGATTACTTTAAAGAACAGTGTATGGTTAATTTTAATAAATTTCTAGGACTTATCTCATATAAATTTGTATTTATCATTTGATGGATACATTGCATTATAGATCTCCATTAGAATAAATCTATTAGTCATGTTCAAATGTCTGTAGGTCCTTACAGATTATTTTGTTTACATGTCAGTCAGTTGTGAGAGGTTTAGGATCTCCAGCTACATAGATTTATGTGCCTTAATGTATTTGTTGGCTTTTACTTTACTATCTTGGAGATGTTATTAATGCATATAATTTAAGATATTTTAAAGAAAATCTTTCTTGTGAACCAAATCTTTTATCATTCTGAAGTGACCTTGTTTTATCTTTTGTATGTAATGTGTTCTGCCTTAAAATCCATTTTGTCTAAAATTAATATAGTGATACCAGCTTTCTTTGGTTATTACTGTGCATAGCTTTTTCATCTTTTATTTCAACCTTTCTGTGTAATCTTAGGCTTTTGATGTCTGTGATAAATATCATATTATACATTCTGAAATTTGCTTCCTTTTTTGAAGTTCTAAGGATATTTGTTTCCAACATTTTTCTCAAGGTAGTTACCTAAGATTTTACTAGCATCTTCAAAACATAGTAAGAATATGTAATAAAAACAATTATAGTCAGTATTTGTCTGAAGTATAGACTCAGTATTTGTCAATGTTTTGTTGTATTTGCTTTTTACTTCTTACTATTCCTGCCCAGTGTTACTATGTTTATGGATGTCCAATAATTATTTAAAGGTAACTTATGGATAACATGACACCATATACCTAACAACCTTATCACAAATCATCTTGCATAAATTATTAATAAATTATCACCCTTAAGAAAATTAATCATTTTAGAGGTTGGTGTCTATATAGTTGTTTTGTTCATTCTCTTTAAATTTCAAATTTCAAGATGCTGTTTGATGAAAATTTTCCATGGACCTCCTCTGTAACATGTTGGGAGGAGAGGAGCTGTCCTCCCAGTGAACTGTAATTTCAAGGATGTTTTAAAATAAATGACTTGAGAACTAGTGATAGTTATCTACCTGTCAAGAAAAGCCAGATATGTTTACCTAATAACTATAATAAAAACAAGATCTCAAGAAAAACGGGTACTGCTCTTTATGAGATATGTAAGTTCTTTAAACACCTGGTTTCTCTTCAGCAACAGCTAGCAATGTGACCTGTGTGAAGGTTCATTTTGTCAGTTTAGCAACACCCTGTGGGAATGGGAGGTTAGGGTTAGGGTTAGGGTATGACTTCGAGTAATACATGTTTACATCTGATTCAGAAGTCTTATATTTTCAGAACTATCCCATAACACTGGGGGTAAAGCTCACTTGTTAGTTTTCAGGTAGAGAAATGTCTTAACCTCTTCTTAGTTATTGACTGTATCCTGTATTTCATTTCTTTACATGAGTTTTAACAGCATGTTTGTCCATTTAAAGCATATGTTCAGTATTTTTGTAGAATACGTACAGAATTTTACAGCCATCTCTCAAATAAATTTTAGAACATTTTTATTAATGCAGTAAGAAAACCACATTACTTAAATTTGTCTTCCCATTAACACCAATCACAGGCAATTACCATTCTACTTGTTTTCATAGTTCTATTATTACTCAATATTTAATATAAGCAAACTCATAACAATGTGAATTTTGTTATTTGTGTTCTTTTACTTAACACAGTGTTTCCAATGTTTGTGAATGTTGTGGCATGAAACAAAATGTCCCTCTTCTTTCTTGTCAGTGATATTTCATTCACTGTGTATGGGTTGTTTTATATCCCTTAGATTATTATTTGTAATGATGATATGATTAGTCATATGTAAGGTGTTTTTAGACATTTTTCTATTTTTCTTGGATATATGCCTAAGAATAGAATAATTTATTCATTATGTTTGTTTTAGTAATTGCTAGACTGTTCTAACATGGTTATATTATTCTGCATCCCGACCAGCAGTGTATGAGGCTTTTATCAAGGCTCCAGCTTCAGTAGTTGTTATTAGTGTCTCTCTTGTTCATTAGAGATAGGTAATATGTATGAATTGATATTTCATAGTTTTTGTTTTCATTTACCTAATGGCTAGTGTTTGAACATGTTTTTTTCGTGTCTTTTAAAAATAAGTGACAGTTCACATTTCTTGCCCATTTTAAACTTGGAGTCTTACATTCATAATAAGTTAGGAGCTCTGTCTGTCTCTGTCTCTATATGTTTACTTCTTTTTGAGGAATATAATTTATAAATGTACTTTACATATTTTTACTATTTAATGTTGACAATTAAAAAACCTAATAAAGATGTGTCACTTTCATTTCTCTTTCTCTGTATGTTTCTGTATCTATGTGAGTGAATGCCATGTGTACATGGATGTCTGTGAAGGCCAGAAGATGTTCTAGATTCCCCTGGAGCTGAAGTTCCGGGCAGTTGTGATTCTCTGACGTGGGTGCTGGCAATTAAACTCTGACCCTCTTCAACAGCACCAAGTGCATTTAACTGCTTAGTCACTTCTCTTGCTCTTTTGATGAATTGTCTAAGAGGGACCAACTAAACAAAGATCAGAATTATGTATTCTAATGTTTTCTTTCAATTTTAAAAATAATTTTACCTTTTCAATGTGTTTTTTTTATTTTAAGAAAAAATATTAAAATTTATATGGAGTTACAAAAGACCCAGAATAGCCAAATACAGTTCTGAGCAAAAAAGTAAAATACTAGAGAGATTACTATTCCAGATCTCAATATATATTATAGAACCATTGTAATAAAAACAATATGATACTGGAAAAAAAAGACATAGACCAATGGAATAAAATTGAAGAGTTACACTTTAGCCACTTTATTTTTGACAGAGATGACAAGAATATAAGCAGGAGAAAAGCATAATAGTGATGAGAGTATGGAGGAGTATATGGAATAATTTGGAAGGAAAAAAGGTAAGGGAGAAATATAATAATTAAGTTTTAATTTTAAAAAATTATAAATAAAATTGTACTCAAAACCTGGATGTCCACATTCAGAATGAAATTTTACCTGTATTTATCATCATACTCAATACTAAATCCAAATGAATCAAAGACCTCAACTCAAAAACCAAAATTGCTAGCAGAACATATAGAAAATATCCTATATGATATAGGTATAAGGAAGAATTTTTCCCCCTTCTGTTCCTCTTTTTTTTATTTTTTAAGAACTTTCTTAATAAGACTTAATAATTACCCAAGAATTAAAGTAAAAAAAAATGATAAATGGAACTTCTGCACAGCTAAAGAAATAATCAACCAAGTGAGACGAAAGGCCACGGAATGGGAAAGACTCTTTGCCAGCTGTACATCTGACAGGTTAGTAGTCAGAATATACATAGAAATGAAAAACACAGTCAAAGAGACGAAGAGGATCCTTTCAAAAATGGACTTGGGACCTGAAAAATGACCTCAAAAGAAGCACAGACTTTCAGAGAAACATCTCAAAAAATTGTTCATTTTATCTACCCAATGGGGAAGTGCTGTCAAAAGAATGCTGAGATTTTACCTTACCCCAGTAAGAATGGTATGGATCAACAAATCCACTGAGAATGCTGAATAGCATTGGAGGGGAGATCCATTGCTCACTGTTGGTGGGGTTGCAAACTGGTCCAGCCATTCTGGAAATTAGTGTGGAGAATTCTCAAAATGTAAAAACGCATCTATCATATGACTAGAAATAGCACTCCTTGGCATGTGGTCAAATGAATCAACATCTTATTCTACAGATACTTGTCCAGCCACGTTCATTTCTGCTCTATTCAGAATAGCTAAAAAAGAAAAACAACTTGAGTTGTTCTTCATCCTACAAGTGAATAGTGAAAATGTGGTTTATATCCACTATGGAAAACTTTTCAGTTTTAAATAAAAATGAAATCATGAATTATTTTCAGATAAATGGATAGAAATGGATAAGAACATATTGAATGAGATAACATGGATATATAAAGACATATGTCACATCTTCTATTTTATCAGAGGTTCCTAGCTCCCAATCTTAAAATGTGAGCAGACAAGCTGGATTTCTTTTTTTTTCCCTACTGTTTAAAAGTTGTGGTTTGAGTGTGAAATGTCTCCCACAGGCTCTAATATTTAGACATTTGTCTCCCATTTGGTGGTACTTCTTTGGAGAGGGCTGGACATATATAAGAAATATAAATATACTCTATGTTTAGACTTCAGTCTTATCCTCAAGATATTTTATTATGTATAATCAAATGTTCTAATCTACAAAAGATAAAAATGCCCAACACATTTAAGGTAATATTCTAATCTGTGTTATTATTTTTAAGACCTAAAATTATTATCGTCTATATTTATCTTAATACCATATAATAAATTATTAATAATTTTTGAGCAATAAATCTTGGAGCAGTTCCATACTGTTTTAATTATTATAATTTTATGAACTATTTTAATGTGTGGTAATATAAAACTTTCTTAATTTTTGTTTTTATATTTTTTCACATAATAAAAACTAAAAATATTACTATAGATCCACAATTATCATGCATAAAACTAAAAATATTACAACAGACCCTTAATTGTCATGCATTAATAATCACCTATGATTTTTAGAAATAAACATTTTCCCACAATATTGAAAAGTATTGATGGCCAGGCTACCACTCTAGCACCCTAGCATTCTAGTGCTTGCTGAAACAAAAGTAGTACAAATTCTGTATTAGTCTGGGATATAAACTCTATCTCAAAAAGAAGCTAACAAAAAATACTTTCTTATTATACTTTTTATGTGGACTTAGGTAATCATTTAAACTGAGAAATGTAATGTTCATTTTATGTCGCTATTTGTCTCACCCAAATTGTTTACCATATTGCTTGGTGTAATTTTTTTTTCCTAGTCTAGAAAGATTTTCTGCCTACCTTCCAAGTGTTATTTACAATTCTCTACCTCAAGGGAACTATCTTTATTAACTGTGATAACCATGGATACAAGTCATTTTCTTTTACTTGGTGAATCCTATGGAACTATAATTAAAGTCTGAATCTATTGAGCAAAATGATGTTATCAACGTCTGTCATTTGATAAATGAGAAACAAGCCTTAGAGTATGTAAACAACTTATCCATGGTCTTATAAAGATTCACATATTATAGAAACATCAGGATATATTTCTTGTGTGTTATTATTTTATTCATTACTGCTGTAGCACTTAATTTTAAACTTTTGCATTTGTTTATGGCTAGATTCTTAAACACTAGATTGCAAGTTTCTTAAAGGCAGCAAGCACCCAGGTCTGCATATTTTTGTGCCACTCATAGATATACCATTGTCCTTTGTACTTATTAGGAACATGTCAATATGAATAGACACTACTTAAAAAGGAAAAGTTGTACCACTTAATGAGATGTCTAATTAGGGCCATCTCCTTATTGCTTCCCATTAATAACTGCAGGGAAAGTGGCATCTAGTGGTTGGTGTGTGTATTACAAAGATTTGGCTTTTATGGTGGTCTTTAAAAAAAACATCCAAGAGTAACAGAGTCCTTTTTATAACCTATTTAATATAAATAGATTACAACTTAAAATTTTAAATTAATATCAAGCAGTTTTTCCTGTAATTTGTAGTGTTTAAAGGAGTGTTGTCTATAAAACACACTTTATGTTACTTGATAAAGAAGTTTAATGTGATGAAATCATTAAACTTGAGAAACATTGCATATAACCATACAAACATATACACGTTTTATTTGTTAGTACATTATACTTTAAGATTTACATGTTATTGTTAGATACTTAGAAGTGAAAATACATGTATAAGGGGAATTCATGTCATTTTGTTTTGTATTAAAATTCTATTAGGCTGTTTTTGCATTATTTTCAGAATTATAATCTGTATTTGGTGGGAAAAATCTCTTGATTCAAATGTCTGAAATGCTAAAAGATGTCATTTTTATTTATAAGAAAATCTCATGTGTATATATTCATACTTTGATTGTAAGTTCACTTCCAAATGTCAAATATTATTCTCATATTATTAACTATTGTAGATGAGCATTACTCTTTGTTTCTCTATTAATAATGCAATTACTGTCGTCAGTATGTACAGTCTAATTCAGGTATTATGACTTGACTATTCCTTTCTCAAGAATTTGTAATACGTGGCTTCTAAATTTTGTAAATTTATAGCTTAGAATCAACAATTCATCTTGGCATAAGCTACAATTTCATATTTTATGTTAACTTCTGTTCCTAAACTTATTGTTTTATATAGGTTTGTTTATATTTATATCTTTGTGCCTAACAAATTTTCTTGCCTTGAGTAATAACAAGTTCCATTTGAAAAATGATTATGTCTAGATAAACCTTTTGGAGTAATAATGAAGTCAACATAGTTTACGTATAATACTGAAAATAGTTAAGTACCTTTGTGTAATAATAATGATTGTTTAACTAATATGCTTTTTTTTTACTGTGATAAATATGATCACAAGAAACTTGGAGAGGAGAGGGTTTGTGCTAATTGCATGGCCCAGTCACTGTCAATCATTGAGAGAATTCAGAACAGGAACTCAAGGCAGGAACCTGGAGGCAGGAACTGAAGTATAGGTCAGGGAGAAATGCTGCTTACTAGTTTGTTCTTGAGGGTTACTCAGCCCACTTTCCTATACAACTCATGAGCACCTGTCCAGGGGTGACACCTTTCACAGTGGGATGGGTCCTCCAAAATCAATCATTTATGAAAAAAAAAAATGCTACATAGAGTTTCCTACGGGGGTCATTTTTTTCTTTGAGTTCCCCTTTCCAAATCACTCTAGATTGTCTGAAGATGACAAAAACAAAAAACAAAACAAAAGAACTATCCAGCACAATAATAGAGTTTTAAAGTATCAGAGTATACTTTTACTGGAAAACACTCTTGCAGTGTGAAAGATGCTTCTATCATTGCATCTTTTTAGCTTTCTTCATGATCAAGAAGACAGGTTTCAACAGGATGGTGTCTTTTAGTTTGAGCCATAGTTAATTGATAAGGATTTTGGGAGGTTCTCCAGTAAAGAGTAGCAACAGGAAAACTTGGAAGACAAGACAGGAGGCTTGCCTAGTCATTAAACCATGAGTTCTGAAGGTGCAACAGTAATTAACAATGTCTTATATTTTCCCATACAAGATTTTCAGTAGTTGATTTGACAATTGTGTTCTGCTTTCTTATACATAAATACTTTGCTGTCTGTATATGTTATTCTAATTACTGTTCATTTTCCTAAGCATCTCAGCTCCACAGTAATATAAAAGAGCTCTAGATGTTAGATGTCACTCTCTTCCCACTCTCTATGTATTTTTATATTAGAGAACAATATTTCTCTGGCTTCAGGACATCATTCCCTAGTGTAGTTACATTTACTTGTTAGTCACAAGTGAGAGAGAGCATCCAGGCTTTGTGTAAAGCTTTGAATGGTTAAAAATCAAGCTATTAGTGATGAAAGCACAGGGGCAAGGAATGAGGAGGAGGTAAAAAATACAGTGTTATATATTTTATGATCCATATGTAGTTACTTATAAATGCTGAGAAGCAAGTTGACTTCAAGTGGTAGCTTTTCTTGGCTACATTCCAAGGTCATTTGCTGATACAGATTGAGAGGTAATTTGTTACAAATGATCTTAGGAGAAAAAGTAAGGTGTTCCTACAACCTGGACAAGTGACAAGTCATATCAACCATAATGTTATATGACTTTTCTTTTCATTTTAGCATCTTTAAAAAAGATATTGCTCATATTGGGGCAGTGGGATTATGGGACTGCCTGCTGCCTGCCCAGGGATGGGGTGGGGATTTGTGGAGAAGAAAGAATGACCTGATGTGATGGGAGGGGGAAGGGACCTTGAATAAGGATATACAAGGTTAAAAAAAAAGATATTGCTCAGCTGGGCATGGGTGCACATACTTTTAGTCCTGCCACTCAGGAGGCAGAAGTAGTGCCCCTGTGAACACAAGATGAGCCTGTCTACACAACAAGTTTCAGGATGGCCAGGGCTATTTCAAGACATTCTGTCTCAAAAAGATAAAAATTTCTTTCTATAGTGTCAAAATATTCAAAGGGATTCATTTGGAATCATAATGAAAGGAAGGAAGTGGAAGGGTTCATCTTTGAAAAAAAAACAAAATGATATTTATTACTCAACATGTAAAGGAGATGGCTGTAAAACCCAGTAACTTGATTTTTATCCCTAAAACGTACATAGTAACAACTTCATGTTGTTTTCTTTCCACCACACGTTACAACATGTGTAGAACACACATGTGAGTATGTGTGCACGCACACACACACATACACAACACACACAGGTAAAATTTAAGAGATATTTAACAGTTTAAAATGATAAAATTAGCATTTGGTCATTGTGAAAAGTTGAAAAAGAAATGCATATAACAAAAGCTTGAATGTAAAATGCTATTTTCATTTATATGTATCCTTTCAGATATTTTTCTTTTATTGATTCTATAAGTTTTAATTGCTGCATTTAGTTGACTTCTAAGTCATATTTGCTTTCATGTCTGTATTTAATGGTTCCCCCTTCTCCTTCTATAGGCCTGCCATGGATGTTCTCCTGGATCGAAATGTGACTGCAGTGGTATAAAAGGGGAAAAGGTATGTTCTGAGTAAAACAATCAAATCCTTTTTGTCAATGAAATTTGGCTTCTATGAGTACATAAATAAATATAATGAACTCTACCGCATTACAGAGGAGACTTAAGAAATTAGACTGCATGTCAAGATCAGCATAGAACAAATAATTTAAATTTTAGTACATAGATGTTCTGTTACATTTTATTTTTTTAACTGGACATTGGATCCAGGGCTTTGTACAAGCTAAACAAGCAATCTACAACTGTACCACATCCCTAGCTCCTAAAACAAACAAACAAA
This sequence comes from Sigmodon hispidus, assembly GCA_004025045.1. Classification (NCBI taxonomy): domain Eukaryota; kingdom Metazoa; phylum Chordata; class Mammalia; order Rodentia; family Cricetidae; genus Sigmodon; species Sigmodon hispidus. The sequence goes on along the minus strand of PVIH01014594.1, from coordinate 42,845 downwards.
AAAACTAAGCCCCACACCACTAACAAAATCCACAAAAACTATTGAAAGTGACCACAAAATCTTAGAGGCAGCAAGCAAAAGGACAAAAACATGAACAGAGAAGAGGGAACATGGATTGGGGAGAACTAACAAAAAGAATTGTGGATGAAAATCCTTTCTAGAATCCTGTTACTTTACCAGTGAATTGTTTTGTTTAGTTTCAAGATAGGATCTCTCTATGTAGTTCAGGCTTGGCTTGATGCTCACTACCTAGATCAGGCTCACCTTAAACTCACACATAGCAACGTGCCCTACCTCCCAAGTGCTGAGATTAAAAGTGTGAGGTATAGTACCCAGTCTTACAGGAATTTTAAAAAAATTAATAATAATTTTAAGAAGAAATCTTAGCTTTTGGTCCAGTCAAACTTGAGGGCTTTTGTTTTCCAGCCAATTTTTTAGTCTCTGTGTTAGTAATTGACATCAAAATTAGAAATTTTAAACAGGATAATGAATTGCAGACTGAAGAGTATTTGTACTAGGAGAAAGTTATCTTACAGTATTTCTCTTCTTTCTTTGTAATTCAATAAACTTTTTTAAATGAGTAAATGACTAGATATTACTAATTATTTATGAAGAAATGTAGAAACCATATCTTTAGAGAATATTCCAGTTAATTATAGAATTATTCAGTAAGTCCTGGTGGCAATAAGGTCATTTATTTATTTTATAGACTTTTATTTCCAAGTCCCGTTCTGCATGTAACACACTGCCTCCTAACAGACACCTATTAAAAAAAAGTTACTGAACGATGTTCTACATAACACTTGTGTAAGTAACATGTTTAGGAGAATAGCTTTGCAACAAGAATGCTTTATATATAGTGTCAATATTAAAAGGGATTCATTTGGGATCATAAGGAAAGGAAGGAGGTGGAAGAGTTCATCCTTTAAAGAAAGGAAGTAATTTTGATGAACTTATTTAGTTAATTATTACAGCTTATACCTTTCAGTCTGCAAGACAAAGGATGGCTAAGTGCTACAAAGATTCATGGTCATGGTTAAGTGGTCAATTACCCTTCTTTAAACTGGTGAGCTGGATTGTGCCCAGTAGTACAGTACTTGTCTTGTCATAAGACTGTAGGTTTGATATTCATCACTACACAATAAGTGAACTAGACTTATCACAAAATAGTTTATAGTTATAGAATTTATCAAAATTGGAATTACTGCCTTTTTTCTGGATTTGGATAAAAACATTTGCTAAAAATTTTGTTTAATCCATTAAGGAAGTTCATTTATTCAATAGATATTTCCTGAATATTTGTTCTATTTGATACTAACAATTCAAGGTTGACTGTTTCTATGCAGGGATAAAGAAGAAGGTGGTGTCTAGGATAATTTCTGAGTCAGATGCACAAAGGTGGTAGAAAGACAATGAAGTTTGTGTTCTATATATCAAGTTTACATTTATGCAAAAGTTCTAAAACTTGGTCATGACTTCACACATGACATAGAAATAATGATTTTACTTTGTCTTGTCATGGAGTAACAAGTAAGATAAGACATGGAAGGAGTTTGAAGAATCTGGCAATCAGTAAATACTAAATACAGGTTAGCCATTTTTATGGTCATGGAATTTCAAGTGTCTATGGAAATGTTTCGGAGTTGCTAATAAGAGCTTACCTTTACTTTTTTCAACTTCTCAAAGAAAGAGAGAAGTCAATAAAAGAATCTAGAGGAATACCGATATTTAAAAAGATAGCAAAGGGAGAAGAATACTATTTGACAATTCCTTTTAAAAAATTCAAACATGGGCAGGCAGGGTAAGTCAGGGTTTTTTTTTTTTTTTTAAGTTTGTCTTTCAGAAGTAGGGTATAAATGTGTAAAAAATCACAGCATAAATCTATAATGCTTTAAAAGGATTAAATGAACACCTAGGAAGCAAAGGTAGGCACACAATTAATGTTAGCTTTTCTTGCTATTCATTTTAGGAATTAGGTAGAAAACCATACTTCTAGCCCATTCTTACACAGGAAAGCTATAATTTTTTGCCTTAGCAAATGTTCTACCTTTGAAAGTCTCAGGATGGCTCGTATAATTCTTTTCACTACTGTTTGCTATCTGCTTTCTGTCTTAAATTCTGTGATAACATGAAGGAATTTAAGGATATAATATTAAAAGGTATAATCTCTTATTTTGATGTCAACACAATTAAGCTTCCTCTCTTTTTTAAAAAATTTTCCTTGTGCATACATATACAGATATGTGTGTAACAAAAATCATTAAAGAAAAAGAGTTTATCAATTTGAGAGTATGGAAGAATATCAGAGGGTTGAAAGATGGGCACCAGGGAAGACCTTAGAGGGAAGAAAGGAAAGGGGATAGATGATGTGATTTAATTTCAATTAAAAATGATTACATTTTTTAAAAATCTCATGCTGTTTGCTCTATGGCTAAGGCTTATTGTTAGCTAGCTCTCACATCTTAACCCATTTCTATTAATCTATGTCTTGCACATGGCTCTTGGCTTACCTGAGTTCCTTTACATCTTTCTCTCTCAACAGCAGCTTACAGCATTTCCCCTTGACTATGCTCTTCTTCCCATTTATCTGTGTTTGGTTTTTCTGCGTTTTTAAAAAGATGCCTTGCCATAGGCCAAAACAGTTTCTTTATTTTTTTTTCTTTTATTATTATGAACAAAGAAGTCACACTTTCTATCCTTGCATATCCTTATTCAAGGTCCCTTCCCCCTCCCACCACATCAGGTCATTCTTTCTTCTCCACATCTCCCCATCCCCTCCCTGGACAGGTGGCAGGCAGTCACAAGGTCCCACTGTCCCAATATTGCTTAGTTCAGCCTCCACTCCTGGCAGATCCAGTTTTCTCCCCCTAACCTCAACACTGAGTCAGTAGGGGGAGTGGGATCCAAGGAGTCAGTCCAAGATGTTTCTGATCCCAAGCTGTTCAGTGGTTGTGGCTTGCAGCTTGGGCATGCTTTGCTTTTTTCTTGTTTGTTTGTTTGTTTGTTTAGAGTCCACTAATGAGTGAGTACATCCCCTGCTTATCTTTCTGGGTTTGTGATAGTTTGCTCAGGAGGATATTCTCCAAATCCATCCATTTGCCTACAAATTTTCGGATATCATTTTTTCTTACTGCTGAGTTACATTTTTTAAAAAAATGATTTTTAATTTTTGTGTCTTTCTGCATATGTGTGTCTCTGTGTGTGCATGTGTGTATATGTGTGTGTATATGTGTGTGTGTGTGTGTGTGTGTGTGTGTGTATGTATGAACACATGTCACAGAGTCTGAGTGGATGTTGGCTAACAACGTTCAGGAGTCAATTCTTTTTCTACCCTGTGGTTCCTGGGGATTGAACTCACATCATTAGGCTTGGTAGCAGGTACCTTTACCTGCCTAGCCACCCACCCCCAACAGCACCCTCTATTTTCAGTCTCTGGTTTATTCATATTTATGTCTGAAATCCAGATAGCACTTTTGTTTGAAAATATACACTACTGTGCACATATCATACTCTATAATTTTGACAGAGATATACTCTAAATACCAACTGAAATCTCAACATGTAGTTATTTTGTTCTTGGGGAAATATACCAGAACTAGATACTTTTCCTGATTATTTTTCTATTTGAGTGGAATTTTCAGAGTCTTAGTCTTAGCTCTGCTATTAACAGATCATTTAATAATTTTAGCTAATCTAAAAATCTTAATTTTTCCCTCTTCTTTATAATTGAGTGGAGTTTAAAAGTCTTGCTATTATGTTCTCACTTTCCATCTGATATACTATTTAATTCTGTAAATAGCAAAGGAATTACATTTACTATATATTATATCTATTTGGGATGATTTGTGTTTTTCTCCTCACATCTTCTGGATTTGTCCATGTTAACAGATACTGTGGACATAAAGTGTTACTATATTAAGTTGCTTTCATATGATAATCATTTGAACTTCCTAAAATTCAACTATGCATATGCTTAAAAGTTCACAAATGACTTTTTTTTTTACATTCTTGTTTAATTATAGGGAGAACGAGGATTTCCAGGCTTGGAAGGCCATCCAGGTTTGCCAGGATTTCCAGGTCCAGAAGGGCCTCCAGGACCTCGGGGACAAAAGGTATTTGTTTCCATAGCAACCAGCAGTAGCAGAGGAATTAAACCATGCCAAATGTGAGACAAACTGTCAATCCAACTAAAAGCTTACTGAATTATAATGAGACATTACTGTTTAAATCAAACAACAGAATTAAATGGACAGTTATTTTTCTCATAGAATTTATTTTGTAAATATTGTTTTTAACTGAAATAGATTGCATTTCTTTCTCTCGTCTTTCCTCCCTCAAGCTCCTCCCAGCTTCTCTCCTTCAAATTCCTCATTCCTCACCAGCACATTCTAAACTTGATGACTTCTTTTTCTTTGATTGTTTTTACATATGCATACATAAATGTATTGCACACACACATATGTGATGTACTGAGTCCTTTTTTGTTATTGTATGCATATAGTTTCAGTGCTGACCGCTCTTGCTGGACAGCTAATCAAGGGGTTCATCCTTAGAAATTAATTCTCCTCCAAGCAGTCATTAGTTGCCTATAGTTCTTAATTTAGGACTGGAACTGCATAAAATCATCTCATTTCCATGTCAACACATCCATTGATACTTGCATTCTTTCACTCTGGACTGTTTCACAGCAGACTTTTTGGTATTTTGGCTCTTACACTCTTTCCACACTTGTCCTGTGATGCTCCCTGTGCCATAGATGCAGGAATGGTGATGTAGACCTGGGCTTCCCACAATGCACTGATCTCCTCTTCCTACCCCTCTGACCAGTTGAGGTTTTTGTTGTTGTTTTTTATTATGTTTTTCATTTGCTATGGTGAAACACTCCTTAGGCAAATAGTGGTAGTTTAGGAAAGATGGCTGGTTACTTTAGTGGGTTTTGTTTGTTAGTTTTTGTAATTTGGACATTAATACCATATTCAGATTGTTTTGAAGATGTTGTTTGTTGCATATGGTTTTTGGAGTTGTTACATTCAACTTCTCCTGGGAAGATGCAAATACATCTTTTCACCCCAGATAGGCACCAATGACAGACCAAAGTAGGATTTAACCAAATCCCAAGTTGGTGAGAACAATGATTTTATTGGACTTGGTAACTGAGCATGAAGAAGGAATTGCTTACAGAAGTGTAGGTGACTCTAAAACAGCATTATCATGGATAATAATCTCATGGAATCCACTGTCGAGTTCCGTGTTGAATCAGCCTCATAACTTTCTATGTACTCTGGTATAGCAAATAATCATGGGCAACTGAGAAAGAAATATTATTGATTTATTAAAGGGTTCAAAGAAGAGCACTCACTGATACAAAATGGAAAATGCATCCGTGTTTTTCCTGGAAGGCTGGCTTCACTCTGCAAGGCAGGTCCTCCATCCAAGGGAACAAGACAAAAGGGGCCTACATACTTGTGCCCTTATCTTAAACTGGCTCTCTAGCCATGCTCCAAATACTGGAACTCTGAGGCTATAAGTGATTCCAAAATCTACACTAGTCAAGACACCATGACTTTAGATCAAGGTGTAATAGTACCTGATCTCTACTACATTCTGGCATCTCCCTAGAGCACTTGCAGCTGCTGGATGGGGGAGGGTCAATAGCTGGAATTTCAGATGAGAGTCTCTAGATTCAGTTTTTCTCTACCTACCAGGGAGTGTTAAAGCTCCATTATCAATATCATAGACCTTTTATGTTAGTTAGGGTTCTCTAGAGAAACAGAACAAATTGGATGATTTGATGTGTTTGCGTGTATATGTTGTATATATGTATATATAATGAGTAAGGGTAGCATCCCTTTGTGCATGTTAAGATGGCAAAATAAGAAAGTTAATCGTGAATTTTTGACTTAGAGAAGTGTCTTTTAGTTTCTGATGGCTCTTTTGATTTAGTGCCCTTTTCTATCTGTATTAAATAGACTAGTAAGGTGGCATATGGAAAGGCCAGTTGTGTTCACTTGCCCCCAAAGCAAAATTTGACTTGATGACATTTTCCCACTAGATTTATTATTTCATATAATGATTTTGTACCATATCATTAGAGGATGAATATCACTGGGTAGTTTTCCAATAAGGAGGAAAATTAAATGCATAAAGACGTTATATATATTTAGTTATAACATATGTTATATGTTGTGAGGATGATAGAATTGTGAGGAGGTAGTTTTGTGGGGTTCAACAGTAAGTGGCACCTGTGCTAAAATTCACTGGATAGAATGTGAACACTGACCCCCGTACAGAGCACAGTCAGAGGTGAGCAGATTCTGGCACCTAGAACACCTGTCCAGAGAGCCCCTCTCTGGGATGGGGATCAGTTCCTAGGGTCTGATCTCAGACTCTCCCTAGAAGACATGAGGTAGGGTTTGGCTGTGAGGGGCTTCTCCAGCCACACCTAAAAGAAGGGACCTTGCACAGCTGGGCCAGGCCTCCAGGGTGAACTGTGTCATCAGAGAAGGACTGAGGCTTTGAAATTCAGATCCCTGTCCTGAGCAGAGTCAGAGATCACGCAGACACCTTGCTCAAAGGAGACAGGAGACACACAAGCCCTCTTGCCACAAATGACTTGGAGGTGACTAATCGGGAACCACTGAATCCAGGGGCAGACGCCAGTGCAAGAATACATATAACAGTATAAAGAACAACAAGGCAACACCAGAAGAAACTGTTGGCTCTACAACTACAATACCTGAACAGAGCAATGAAGAGGAAACAACACCAAAACAATTTTATGAAGATTATTGAAGCTTTCAAATAAGATATAAAAAAATTCCCTTAAAGAAATGGAAGAAAATACAAACAAGAAATTGGAAGAGATGAAAAAAATCCTTGAAAGAAAACCAAGAAAAGGTAAACCAAAAAATGAAAGAAACATTCCAGGAACTAAAAACTGAAATAGAAGCAATAAAAAGGCACAAAATGAGGCAAGGATGGAGATAGAATATATGAAGAAACGATCTGGAACTACAGATACAGGCATAACCAACATAATCCAAGAGATGGAAGAGAGAATCTCTGGAATGGAAGACTCAGTAGCAGAAATAGATACATCAGTCAAAGAAAATACTAAAACCAAAAAAACCATAACACAAAATGTTCAGGAAATTTGGGACACCATGAAAAGACCAAAGCTGAGAATAATAGGAATTAAAGAAGGAGAAGAATACCAGCTCAAAGGCACAGATAATGTATTCAATAACATCATAGAAGAAAACTTTCCCAACTTAAAGTAGGAAATGCCTATAAATTTTCAAGAAGCTTACAGAACACCAAATAGATATGACTCCCCAAAAAAGTCTGCTCACCACATAATAATCAAGCCAGAAAACAGACAGAAGAAAGAAAAAATTTTGAGTTGCAAAAGAAATGAGCCATCTTACCTATAAAGGCAGACCCATCAGAATAACTCCTGACTATTCAATGGAACGATGAAAGCAAGAAGGTCTTGCTCAGAAGTTATACAGAAACTAAAAGAGCACGGCTGCAACCTAGACTACTACATGCAGCAGCAAAACTATCAATCACCATAGATGGAGTAAACAAGATATTCCATGACAAAGTCAGACTGAAATAATACCTATTTACCAATATGGCCCTCCAGAAAGCATTAGAGGGAAAAATTCCAACCTAAGGATCCCAAATACACCCAAGAAACCCCAAGCAATTGATAATCCCACAGAAGAAAAGCCCAGAGAAAGGAAATACATACAAGCTACCACCAAAAATAACAGGAAATATAATCAGTGGTCACTAATATCTGTTAATATCAACGGACTAAACTCACCTATAAAAAGACACACACTAACAAAATGGATACAAAAACAGAAGCCATCCTTCTGCTGCATACAAGAAACACACCTCAACCTTAAAGACAGACACAGACTCAGAGTAAGGGGCTGGGAAAAGATTTTCCAATCAAATGGTCCTAAGAAACAAGCTGGTGTTGCCATTATAATATCTAACAAAGTAGACTTTAAACTAAAATCAATTAAAAGGGACCAAAATGGACATTACTTATACATTGTAGGAAAAATTGGTCAAGAGGAGATTTCAATCCTAAATATTTATGCCCCTAAAATAAAGGCACTGATCTATGTAAAATAAACACTACTACTAAAGATCAAATCCCACATCAATTCTCACACCCTAATAGTGGGAGACCTCAATACCCCATTTTCACCCTTGGATAGGTCAAGTAGACAGAGACTCAACAGAGAAATAAGGAGTCTAACAGAGGTTATGATGCAAATGGATTTAATAGATATTTACAGAAGCTTCCACCCAAATGCAAAGGAACATACATATTTCTCAGCACTACATGGGACTTTCTCTAAAATTGACCACATAATTGGTCATATAGCAAACATCAATAGATGCAAAAAATGGAAATAATCCCTTGTATCATATCTGACTACCAGGGCTTAAAGTTAGAGTTCAACAGCATCAAAAATCACAGAAAGCCCACCAATTCATGGAAACTAAATCTCACTCAACTGAACCACCTCTGGGTCAAGGAAGAATTTGAAAAAAAATCAAAGTCTTCCTAGAATTTAACGAAAATGAATCCATAACGTACTCAAACTTAAGGAACACAATAAAACCAGTCTTGAGAGGAAAATTCATAGCACTAGATGCCTATATGAAAAGCTAGAGAAATCCCACACTAGAGAACTAACAGCTCAGCTGAAAGCCTTAGAACAATTAGAAGTAAACTCACCTAGAAGGAGTAGGTGGCAGAAAATAATCAAACTTAGAGCTGAAATCAATACAATTGAAACAAAAAGAACAATACAAAGATTCAGTGAAGCAAAGAGTTGGTTTTTTTGAGAAAGTCAACAAGACAGATAAACCCTTATCCAAACTAACTAAAAAGCAGAGAGAGAGTATCCAAATCAAAAAAATCAGAAAAGAAAAGGGGAACATAACAACAGACCCCCAGGAAATCCAGAGAATTATCAGATCATACTTCGAAAATCTATATTTCACAAAAACTGGAAAACCTAAAAGAAATAGACAGCTTTTTGAACAGGTACCATTTACCAAAATTAAATGAAGACCAGATTAATTACCTAAACAGACCTATAACCCTTAAGGAAATTGAAGCTGTCATTAAAAGCCTCCCAAGCAAAAAAAGCTCAGGTCCAGAGTGTTTCAGAGCAGAATTCTACCAGATATTCAAAGAAGAATTACTACCATTACTCCTCAAACTATTTCACACAGTAGAAACTGAAGGAATATTGCCAAATTCCTTTTATGAGGACACAATTACCCTAATACCTAAGCCACTCAAAGACACAACAAAGAAGGAGAATTACAGACCAATTTCCCTCATGAATATTGATGTGAAAATTCTCAACAAAATTTTGGCAAACCATATAAAACAATATATAAAAAATATCACCCACCATGATCAAGTAGGCTTCATCCCAGAAATGCAGATATGGTTCAACATACGAAAAATTGTGAATGCCATCCATCATATAAACAAACTGAAGGAAAAAAACACACATGGTCATATCCTTAGACAGTGAAAAAGCCTTTGACAAAATCCAACAGTCCTTTATAATAAAAGTCCTAGAGAGATTAGGAATACAGGGAAAATATTTAAATATAATAAAGGCGATTTACAAGAAGCCGACAGTCAACATCAAACTTAATAGAGAAAAACTCAAAGCAATCCCACTAAAATCAGGAACTTGACAAGGATGTCCTCTCTCCCCTTATCTATTCAATATAGTTTTCGAAGTCTTAGCTAAAGCAATAACAGAACAAAGGAGATTAAGGAGATACAAATTGGAAAAGGAGAAGTGAAACTATCTCTATTTGCAGATGATTTGATTTTATACCTAAGTGACCCACAAAATTCTACCAGGGAATTTCTACAGCTGATAAACACCTTCAGCAATGTAGCAGGATACAAGATTAACTCAAAGAAATCAGTAGCCCTTCTATACACTAAAGAAAAAAGAGTTGAAAAAGAAATAAAGGGGAACATCACCATTTACAATAGCTGCAAATACTATTAACTACCTTGGAGTAACTATAACCAAAGAAGTAACAGATCTATTTGAAAAAAAAACCTTTAAATCACTGAAGACACTGAAGAAGAGATCAGAAAATAGAAATCTCTCCCAAGTTCCTGAATAGGTAGGATCAACATAGTAAAAATGGCAATTCTACAAAAAGCAATCTACAGATTCAATTCACTTCCCATCAAAATCCCAACACAATATTTTATGGACTTTGAAAGAACATTACTCAACTTCATTTGGAATAACAGGAAAGCCAGGATTGCCAAAACAAGTTTGCTCAACAAAAGAACCTCAGGAGGCAACACAATTCCTGACTTCAAGTTATACTATAGAGCTACAGTAATAAAAACAGCCTGGTACTGGCATAAAAACAGACTTGTGAATCAATGGAATCGAATTGAGGATCCTGGCATTAACCTAAAACCCATGAACACCTGATCTTTGAAAAAGAGGCCCAAAATAGTCAATGAAAAACGATAGTATCTTTAACAAACGGTGTTGGCATTACTGGATGGTAGTGTATAGAAAACTGCAAATAGATCCAAGCCTATCACCCTGCACAAAACCCAAATCCAAGTGGATCAAAGACCTCAACATAAACCCAGCCACACTGAACTTGATAGAAAAGAAAGTGGGAAATACCCTCCAACGAATTGGCACAGGTGACCACTTCCTAAATACAACACCAGTAGCACAGACACTAAGAACAATTCATAAGTGGGACCTCCCGAAACTGAGAAGCTTCTGTAAAGTCAAGGACACTGTCAATAGGACAAAACGACAGCCTACAGAATGGGAAAAGATTTTCACCAACCCTACAAGTGACAGAGAACTACTTTCTATAATATATAGAGAATTCAAGAAACTAGAACCCAAAACCTTGAATAACCCAATTAAAAAAATAGGGTTCAGAACTAAAAAGGGAATTCTGAGCAGATGAATTACAAATGACTGAAAGGCACATGGAAAAGTGCTCAACATCTTTAGCCATCAGAGAAATGCAAATCAAAACAACTTTGAAATACCACCTTACACCTGTCAGATTGGTTAAGATAAAAGACACAGATAACAGCCTATGCAGGATAGGTTGCTGAGCATTGGGAGCACTCCTCCATTGCTGATGGGAGTGTAAGCTTGTTCAGCCACTCTGGAATGCAGTATGGTGGTTTCTCAGAAATCTGGTTATCAATCTCCCCAAGGATGCAGCAATACCACTACTTGGATGTATACTCTAAAGATGCACATTCGCACTCCAAAGGCATTAACTCAACCATGTCATTGTAGCATTATTCATAATAACAAGAACCTGGAAATAACCTAGATGCCCCTCAACTGAAGAATGGATTGACAAACTGTGGTACATCTACAAAATGGAATACTACTCATCAGTAAGAAAAAAAAATGATATCCTAAAGTTCTCAGGCAAATGGATGAATTTGGAAAATATCCTCCTGAGTGAGGTATTACAAACCCAGAAAGAGAAGCAGAAATGTACTCACTCATTAGTGGACTTTAAACAAAAATCATATTATTCCCAAGCTGCAAACCACAACCATTGAACAACTTGGGATCTGAAGCATCTTGGAATGGCACCTTGCAGCCCATTCCTTCCAGAGGAACACCTGACCCAGTCTTGATGTTGGGTTGAGGAAAGTGGAGCTGCCTGGAGTAGATGTTGAACTAAGCCACCTTGCGACCTTGGAACCTCCTGCCCTTGCTGGGGAGGAGATAAAGTGATGTGGAGAAGAGAGAGTGCCTGGGAGGGGCGGGAGGGGTGAGGGAGTTTGAACAAGGGGTTACATGTATAAAAAATATGACTTTATTCATAATAATAATAAAAAAGTATGTGAACACTAAGGAAATAATAAGATTGTAAGTCACTGCATAGAATTTTGCAGATGGGCCATTCAGCTGAATTTCCTAGGTGTTATAACACAGCAAGAACAGCAGAATGATGCTTTCCACCCAAGAATGGTAAAGAAGTGGCACAGAGATCTAACAGCAGTAAAGTTGATGAGACTAAGCACTGATAGAGAAGCACAACTAAAGTTTCCCCTTCTCAATGCACTGTGCTTATGAAGGTCAAGTGGGAACAGAAATTAATTATTTGTCAGCTGTGTTAGGGAAATGAGTGTGTCGAAATATCATGGAACACTCTATATCTATATCTATCTATATCTTTTGAATTTGAATTTATCTAAGATTAGGGCCAGAGTTTCTTGCATATCATGCATAGTAAGAGTAAATATTTGTGTTTCATTAAAAGAAGTTACATTAAGATTATCTTGAAACAATTTAGCATTAACTGAGACTGTTTAAGGTGGTGTAATAGTTGATAAAGATGTTCTTGTATGCAGATAAATTTTAGAGAGCACTCTAACCTTTGACGCAACTCCTTTGCATTATTTATAATGTGAGAATGTATAATATGTTCTCAATATCTTAGATTCTACACCTGAAAGTGTACTTTCATAGGGTTGAGTGTTTGGGTGTGTGTGTATAGTAAAAAAATATAGAATATTTTTCACTGGTATACTCTTGTTTTTGAAAGTATAGGCTTGTGTGCAGATGTGCGTACATATTTATGCACATGTGATTTTTAATGCTATTACCAGATCACCATTTCTCAAATATATATAATTTACTTTTGATTTAGCAGCAAAATAGGAGAGATATTGCCATACACCATCATTAACATTACTATGAAAATTTTCTATTTGTCATGACCACAGAAGACTGATCTTTCAGTGTACTTTAAATTTGCATTTTTCCTTTTATGACTAAGAATATGCTTCTTAGAGGCCAAACTGTCATTTTCTTTTCTGTCATTTCATATCATTTGCCCATTTGCTGGTGAAGTTTTGTGATTTTCATATTTTGCTGAACTCTTAGTAAGATTATTTCCATGCACATGCTGTGAGCTGCATTATTTTCTCCTTTGTCTTTTGTTCTGCAGCGTATGCACCTGTAAGTATATGCATTTATATTCTCTGTTTCTCAAAGATCCTTTTTTAATAATGGTTTGGCTCTTTTCGAGATCAAATCTTGTCCACATTAAGGTTACACATTCTCAAAAGTTTCAGTGTATCAATTTATTTTTTACCTGTGTGGAATAATTCCTGTTATATAGTTTGTGATGTAAGACCCACCTTTTTCTTTTTCTCCACTCATTTCCAGTGCCATAGTCATTATATAGGAGTCATCCTTTATTTGTGGTTTTATTTCCCTTGATTTCAATTGCGTGCAGCCAGCTACTCTCTGAAAATAATGAGCTGAAAAGTTCTTAAAATTAATGATTCATTACTTCTAAAGAACTTGTTATAGTATATTGCTATACTGTTCCATATTATTTTAGTTATTGTTAAATTCTTACAATGTCTATACATTTTATTATATCTGTATGCATGTAAGAAAATACCCAGCATACATAACACTGAGTACTGTCCATAGTTTCAAGTACTTATGTGGGATCTTAAAAGTTATCTTCCTTGGATAAGAAGTAGCTTCTGTATACCAAATTCATATGAAATTCCTTTCTGATAGTCTTCCAGTTTTCAGTGGATTCAAATCTAAGACTATTTTAATGATTGAAGCTTATGCTCTACTTTTATATCTGACTGGTATAGGGTTCACTCACTTCTTTCTTTTTCCAGTTTTTCTCAAAAATATTCCTGGAGTTTCTCCATATAAGCTTTAGAACTACTGTCTAGTTTTATTTTTATTGTATAAAATTTCTAATTAAATCTGTGATTTACTTTTTAAATGTTAAATTCCATTATTTGAGAACATACTCTCTTTTTTATCATTTAACCATTTCTTTGTGAACTTCACAACTTTTTAAAGCTTTTTCTTATGTAAATTTTGTGAGTTATTCACTGCAAAATATTTTGTTATTTATAGGTGGTATATTTTTCCTTTATTAAGTCTTCTAAATTGTTACTATAATAAAGCTGTTGAGTTCTCAATATTATTTATATATATAATTGTAGAACTATTGAATTGCTATAGTTCTTCAGGCATTCAATTGTATCATTTGTAAATAGTGCTTTTATCTTATCCTTTCTAAAACTTTCTTGTTTGGATTGTAGTGATAGAGATTGAGCTCAGGGCCTTGCATGTTTGACGCAAATACTCTACCCATTCTTTCTCACTTTTATGTTGTTTTGTTTTAAGACAGTCTTTCTCTATGGTCTAGCTGCCCTGGAGCTCTCTATGTAGATAAGGCTGGCCTCAAACTTGTGGCAGTTTTCCTGCTTTAGCCTCTTGAGTGCTGGAATTATAGATGTCCTCCATAACTTCCCGCTTTCCAATTTTCTTTCCTGAAATTCTTCCTCTGTTTTAACATTGATGCTTGGTTTAACTGGTGCAATATTGAAGCATTCTTGTTTTATTTCTGCCTTCAGTGAGCCTGCATGAAATATTTATTAAACAAGAAGTCTTCTAGCTAATTTAACTGGGAAACAGAATTAATTTCACCTTCTTATAACTGCATCTGCTTTGGAACACATACATCATTAAACTTTTTTTATAAAAAGAATATTTTATGGAGCGCTATGGCCTTTACATTAACAATATCTATGTCCTTGTTGCCAGAACCTGTGGACATATTACTTTATATCAATTGGTATTTGTTTTTCTTTATTCAAAATTTTAAAGAAAATACTTAACAAAAAATCCACTGAGATATTATTTAAAAATTTCAGTGATCCAGGCATGACTAGAAATGGGTAAGTAGAATTTGCAAGTAGAGAGCAGAAGCTGGAAAGGAGAGTTTAAGGTTCTGCCAATAGAAGGTGCTTTCTGAAATAAATGGAAAGATAAAAGCAGAAATTTATATACTTGAAGATTAAATATGCTATATAAGCAGGCAAAATTTTGAACTTGTCTCTTTTTTATGCACAAATGATTTGAGAAATAGCAGTATTTCTATCTTCATTTTATTGTTGCCTCTTATATAACTTTATACATGTAAAGTTTCTTCTTCATATTAGCAGTCTTCCCAATAAAATAATGGCTTTACTTGATGTTGTTCATATAATTTACCAATGTTTTTAGTCTTATTAAGAAAGCTTCCTTGGGTATATAAATTTAACACTAACTGGCAGGTATTTTTATAAAAATTTATGGATGCTGTAATGGGAAATTATTTGATGACTGATTTGAAGGACAGAAGATCTAAATATACTGTGTTTTTCAGGGTGATGATGGAATGCCAGGGCCACCAGGACCAAAAGGAATCAGAGTAAGCAATATTCAGTATACTGTAAATGCTTCATTGATGTCAACAGATTAAAAAGTCAAATGATAGGAGACAAGAAAATAATAGTTATTGCTTCACACACACACACACACACACACACACACACACACAGACACATATTAAATACAACAATCTAAGTTGATTTTGTGTTGCTTTTATGTAAACTATTTCAAAGCTGACCAGTTGTTTCTGTATAATCAATTAGGGGGCTCATCTATGGATATTATTAAGTGTCCCTCTCTCAAGTGTAATTATCTGTACTTCTTTGTCTAAGAGTAGGGCCCTGTGAGATTTCCCCCATTTACATTAGCACATTATTTTTCTGAGTCACAATTTAAGGGTAATGTCTATCCTTGTGGGGAAGTCAAGATCAACCAACCTACTGTGTTCAGCTCAATTTCTAGTACAATATACTCCTACCAGTGAGTGATCCTGACCACAATTAAAATGGATCTTCTGATACTAATAAATGTAATGAAGATAATATTCACAGGAATGTTCCTAGTAATGTTTCTCTGGTAATTCTAGATTCTGTCAAGTTTACAACTAAAATAAAACATTACAACTGTACTCTTCAGCATGACATGCAAAGACATCATGTTTAAGCCCTAACTTTTCATGACTTGTTCTCATAAGCTCATGACAGTGATGCAATGTAAAATGCATTCAATCCAACATTAAAGTCCCCATAGTCCCTTAGCTATGATCGTTTATAAAATGAAAAAAAACCAAGTTATATACTTTCAGCATAATATTGACACAGAGGAAATATCCTTATTATAAAATAGAAGAACTGAATCATAGCCACATATAATCATTTTAAGCTAAAGCAAAACCAAACAAAACAAACATCTTGCAGCTCCAGGTCCAGCATCTTGGGCTTGTAATGTAATTAACTAGAGTCCCAAACACTGGAGGAGCCTCACACATCCTCAACAAGTGTAGAGTCCTTCCTAGGCTGGCTTCATTCCATGCCCACAACTTTTCTTAGCAGAAGTCCCTTGTTTGTGGCATCTCCACTATCTTGGTGTCTCAACTGCAACTTTAGCTTTGCCTTTACAAGTTCACACATTGGCCTCTTAGGGCTTCTTTCCAAGGGACATTTTTTTTTTCTCTAAACAACCATCATTTTTTAAAACAATTGCTTTAAAGTTAACCTTTCACATCTTTCACTTTACCAATGAAAACTTAAGTATGTCTCCATAACTATTAACCACTATATTCTTGTATTATGTTAATAATTTATAAATTATTTTAATTCATTTCATATTTCCTCAGGCCACCTTTTTAGCTGGAATTTTAATAAATGAACAAATTTCTCTGACATCTACTTAAAGCAGTGATCAGGGAAGGGTTTTTGAGGGTATTTTTTCCCATTACAAATACATGTAATGTTATGTTTTAGTTCATTGTAGTTATTACTATTTTTGTAGACAAAGTCTTACTAGGTAGACTTGGCTGGACTTAAACTCAGACACTGCTGTTATTAAAGGTGTGTACCATTATTGTTGGTTCTTTTTTACTTTTACTGTTGTCTATTGTTTTTACATTTTACTCTTTAGGCTCTGTGAGACCCCCACAATCCAGCTCCCAAATAAGTCAAACACAGAGGCTTATTCTTTCTTAAAAATGTGCAGCTTCTTTGAGGTCTATCCCGATGGGGCTTCCCCAGTAGCCCACACATCGTTGGAAACGCCTCATATATTAACTTGTGGTTTGCTTGACTCACAGGACTGCTTATTAGGTCTGTGGGAATAAGGAACTACAAGACATCCAAAAATTACAAAACACTAATTAGTATTTTCTTTTAAACTTCAGGCACTGGCATAACCTTCATAATAAAGTAGTATTATGAATGTTAGGAATGAATGTGAGCAGAACTCTTAAAACATGTTGGTTCCTAAAGTAAATTGTTTGAAGAAGTCACCAGAAATCTTTTGGTAGAAAACTTTGAATGACATGGATAACTATTTGTTGCTGAGAGAAAAAGAATGAAGGAATTGTCATAAATACAGCTGGACTGAGCATACTTGAAAAGAAATTTTGAACCCATGTGACCTGGATGGAGAGCAACAGAATCAAATCCTTTAAATAAAAATTTATTGTTTACAATAAAAAAAAATGTGCAGCTTCAGCTTGGCTTATTTCTAGCCACTTTTTTTTGTAAGCTATCTTGTCTATTGGACTTTTGCCTTTCTCTATTTCTGTATATTTTTTCTTTCCTTCTATTTTGCGTCTGGCTGTGTGTTTAGCCCCTTTTTTTGATCCTTGATCTCCCTCTCCCTTTTTTGCTCCTGGCTTTTTAAAAATCTTTTTCTTCTTCTATTTATTCTGTCTGCTGTCCAGCCCCACCTATCCTTTGAACTCTTTATTACACCAATCAGGTGTATTATATAGGCAAAGTTACACAGCATCACAGAGGTAAACAAATGCAACATAAAGAACACAACACCTTTTTGCATCATTAAAACAAATGTTCTACAGCATAAACAAATGGAACACATATTTAACTAATATTCTACAATATACCACCATGTAAATTATCCTTTTGAAAACAGTTTATACCATCTTCAACCTGGAAGGATTCTTTTCAAGTCTGATTCCTGCCCACTGCCCTTTTTACAGAAGTCACTGATGACTTAGACTTTTTTTGCTTTCTGGCAAACAGTCTTTCAGAAACATTTGCCCCCCCCAACCATGATATAATAGTGCTGCAATCACAAACTTTAAATATCATATTGTGTTTTCTAGTTTGTAGTGTGCCTCTGGGATGAATACATAGAAGTGATTTGCTATGTTAAAGGGTATGTGTATGTCAGTTTTGGTAGCTACTTCTAAATTTCTTGCCATAACATTTGAGTCCATGTTCATTTCACAAACATGAATACTGTTTTCCCTATATTCTCACCAACAGAAATAGTTGTCAAGTTGCATTTTGTCTATCTTGAAAGGGAAATTTATTTGAATGATGTTTGGGGTCAGTTACATTAATGTTCTCAGCAGGAGATCCATTTGTTACCCTCTCATCTCCCAGTAAATTCATTATTCACAAACCTGAAAACATTTTATATGCCAAGACAGATATTTCATCTGCTGCTTTGCTTGCAGTTACAAACTGTAATGAAGAAAATTTGCCTAGTTTTCTGTAAAAGGGATTTTAAAGGCATCTATATAAAAGAGCTTTTCTGTAGTTATTAAAACAACAGTGGTTGGTAATAGTGAGGCACATTTTGCAAAAGCCTTGTCATTAGCTCAAGGGATTTCTTTATTGTTATAGGGTCCTCCTGGACTTCCTGGATTTCCAGGGACACCAGGTCTTCCTGTAAGTATGATTTTGAATATTTTTAAATCCTCTAAAAAGTAATCTAAGGAATACTATAAATGTGTTATATGCCTTTTCAAAGGGAATGCCAGGCCATGATGGAGCTCCAGGACCTCAAGGTATCCCTGGATGCAATGGAACCAAGGTGAGGTTTATTGAATTTCTTTGTGGACAGTATGTTGAGCACAATAGATTTAGTCTGAAAAGAGATAGAGTGCTTTTGTGTCTAAGTTAACATTTTCAGTTCATTAGATAATCAGTCTATCTAACTAGTGGGGATAATGCATTGGATTAAATGTTACAAGAATTCTTATGTAAGTTGATATGAATATTAAAAGTGAGTTAGGATATATATGTTTCACATACTATAGAAGTTGTTATGAATAATACTTAGTAATGTCTTTTATTAATTTTATATCACTACTAGGTACTATTTAAATTTTGAGTATTTCATGTTTTAAGATTAAAATTTTTTATTGTATGTTATCTATGTAGTGGAGGAAGGGGCTCATGTATGCCATAGAACATATGTGGAAGTCAGAGGGCAACTTATGGGGGTTGATTATTTTCTTCCACCATGTGGAATATGGGTATCAAATTCAGATTGTCTGTACTTTGACAGCAGGCACCTTTACCAATGAACCATTTTCACGATTCATGCTTTTTTTTTTTTTTTAACTTCCTTGACTGTAACAATGAAAACTACAAATTTTTTATTAGCAAAAATGATGCACTTAACAATTAAAAAAATACTTTAGATAATGTCACTTTTCTTGTTTGGAGCTTTAAAAATTGACATTAATATGCAGAAATAGATAATGAGAAAAATGAGCAAAATTTGATCTTCTTGTAAAATTATATATTGTAGCCTCATTCTTATTTTCTTGCTTTTTATTTTATGTGAATGCACTATTGCTTTATATTTATCATTTAGTGTTTTCTGCATATTCTATACAACTATGTCTACCCTATGTCTTTTTAATTAAAGACATATACCAGTTTTTCATTTGGATGCATGCATTCTTTAAATTTTTGCATTACAACTAACATGTTTTCTGAGAATTTTTAAAACATACATAAAATCAACACAGCATATTTTAATCCTCGTATTTCCCAGGTCTCTGTAACCTTTGTCAATAATAATTTTTTTAACACAGAGTCTTACAACAGCCTTGAGTAGCCTCAAATGCACAGAAATTCACCTGTCTCTTCCTCCCAAGTTCTGGGATTAAATGTGCACCATGAGTTCTGTAAAAATTATAGGTTTTTAATGTAAAGATTTATTTGTAAAGCAAATATCCAAATTGAGGGATTTATTTGTATTCTTCATTCTAACCCAGGCAGTCTTTGATGAGGACCAGCATATAACAAACAAATTTCCTGAGAAACTAAAGTACTTTCTTGTTAATATTCTAGTGACATAGCTATGTTTTGGTTTTATTTTTTTTAAGAGAGAGCCTGTGTGTGTGTGTGTGTATGCTTATGCTTGTGCATAAGTATCAGCATGCCTTATGCAGCAAGAAGATCAGCACTGAGTTTTAAAAATAGGGAAGCTAAATGCATATGTAGGTATGATATATTATTGTATGATTAAAGAGATTTTTTCTTTTTTCATAATATAGTTCTTTACTAGATCTAACAATTTGTTTTAGGGCAGCCTCTATCTAATGAGTTTTATACAAATTAAAAGATTTTATTGTGCATACTTCCAGATTAGAATTTTCTTACATTTCTCAGTAGATATGTAAAATATGAATCCTAATGTTGTATCCACAATGTATGAGTTCTTTTCACTTAGTGTCTTCTAAACTTGATATGCAGACTGCTTCCTCATATTTGGACCTACTTTTTCCATGTGCAAAGTGTGATCCAGAGAAAGCCATTGGCCTATATCTTAAAAGCACAGAGGTGCAGTTATTTTACCATTTTAAATATTTTTAAATAAATTTTTATGCTTTAACTTGTAAAAACTCTTTTTTATTGTTTTTTTGAAAATCAATATCAAACATTATATAAAAAGCAAAACATTCAGAATAGATAACAAAAAACCCATACAGTAATAAAACTACTCCTTTCTCTAAAATGCATGAAGCATAAAAAATAAAACCTAAGGATTCTCAAGCCAGGTTATGCTCAGTTACAGGTAAAGAAAGCACAGTAGGTCACATATAATGCCCATGGATGCACTATGGCCACCACAAATTTCTGCTAAGCAACCCTTCTACAGATAAATCAGAAGTTTAGTTTTGTTTGTGTATGTGTGTGTTTTAAATATCTTTATTCACCCATCATCTTTCAATGAAAAAAAAATAATGTTTTTGCTTAAAATCCACTAATGAGTTGAGTACATCCCCTACTTTTCCTTCTGGGTTTGTGAGACCTAACTCAGGAGGATGTTCTCTAAATCCATTCATTTGCCGGCAAGTTTTAGTATATCATTTTTCTTACTGTTGAGTAGTACTGCATTGTATAGATGTATCACAGTTTGTTAATCCATTCCTCAGTTGAGGGCATCTAGGTTGTTTCCAGGTTCTTGCTATTACGAATAATGCTGCTATGAACATAGTTGAGCTAATGCCTTTGGAGTGTGACTCTGCATCTTTAGGGTATACACCCAGAAGTGGTATTGCTGGATCCTTGGGGAAATTGATTCCCAGTTTTCTGAGAAAACACCATACTGCACTCCAGAGTGGCTGAACAAATTTACACTCCCACCAACAATGGAGGAGTGTCCCCTTGTTATACATCCCCTCTAGCATAGGCTGTCATCTGTGATTTTGATCTTAGCCATTCTGACAGGTGTAAGGTGGTATCTCAAAGTTGTCTTGATTTGCATTTTTTGATAACTAAAAATGTTGAGCCATTTTTTCAAGTGTCTTTCAGCCATTCATAATTCTGCTAAGAATTTTCTTTTTAGTTTTGAACCCCATTTTTTGATTGGGTTATTTAAGGTTTTGGGCTCTAGTTTCTTGAGTTCTCTCTATATTTTTGAGATCAGTCCTCTGTCACTTGTATGGTTGGTAAAATTTTTTTTCCATTCTGTAGGCTGTTGTTTTGTTTTAATGACTGTGTCCTTTGCCTTACAGAAACTTCTCAGTTTCAGGAGATCCCACTTATTGATTGTTGTTCTTAGTGTCTGTGTTACTGGTGTTATATTTAGTAAGTGGCCACCTATGCCAATGCATTGGAGGGTATTTCTCACTTTCTTTTCTATCAAGTTCAGTGTAGATGGTTTTATGTTGAGGTCTTTGGTCCATTTGGCTTTGAGATTTGTGCAGGGTGATAGGCTTGGATCTATTTGCATTTTTATACATACTGCCATCCAAGTATGCCAACACAATTTGTTGAAGATATTATCTTTTTTCCATTGAATATTTTTGACCTCTTTGTTGAAAATCAGATACTCATAGGTATGTGGGTGGATTAATGTTTGGGTCTTCAATTCAATTCCATTGATCCACAAGTCTGTTTTTATGCCAGTACCAGACTGTTTTTATTACTGTAGCTCTATAGTATAACTTGAAGTCGGGGATGGTGATGCCTCCTGAGGTTCTTTTGTTGAGCAAAATTGTTTTGGCAGTCCTGGCATTTCTGTTATTCCAAATGAAGTTGAATGTTGTTCTTTCAATGTCTGTAAAAAATTGTGTTGAGATTTTGATGAGAATTGCATTGAATCTGTAGATTGCTTTTGGTAAGATTGCCATTTTTACTATGTTGACCCTACCTATCCAGGAACATGGGAGATCTTCCCATTTTCTTGCATCTTCTTCAATTTCTTTCTTCAGAGATTTAAAATTTTTGTCAGATCTGATACTTCTTTGGTTATAGTCATAGCAAGGTATTATAAAGGGTGATGTTTACCTTATTTGCTTTGCAACCCTTTTATCTTTAGTGTAGGAGGTGTACTGATTTCTTTGAGTTACTCTTGTATCCTGCTACATTGCTGAAGGAGTTTATCAGCTGTAGAAGTTGTCTGGTAAAATTTTGTGGGTCACTTAGGTATACAATCATATCATCTGCAAACAGAGATAATTTCACTTCTTTTCCAATTTATATCCCCTTAATCTCCTTTCATTCTCTTATTGCTTTAGCTAAAATTCAACATAGTTCTTGTCCCAAATTTCTTGAACATTTTGTGTTATTGCTTTTTGGTTTTCGTGTTTTCTTTGAGTGATTTATCTATTTCTGCAATTGAGTCTTCCACTCCAGAGATTCTCTCTTCCATCTCTTGGATTCTGTTGCTTATATTTATATCTGTAGTTCCAGATCTTTTTTTCAGATTCTCTATTTTAATCTTTGTTTTGTGCCTGCTTTAGTATTTCTATTTTAATTCTTAGTTGCTGGAGTGATTCTTTCATTTGTTTGATTTCTCTTTCTTGGTTTTCTTTGTTTTCCTTCAAGGATTTATTTATCTCTTCCAATTTTTTATTTGTTTTTTCTTCTATTTCTTTAAGGGACTTTTTCATATCCTCTTTTAAGGCTTCTATAATCTTCATAAGGGTGTTTGTATTGTTGTTTCCTTCTGTATCCCCTTCATTGCTCTGTTCAGATCTTTGTATTTTAGAGACACCAGCTTCTTCTGGTGATGCCTTGTTGTTCTTTTTATTGTTATATGTATTCTTGCACTGGCACCTGCCCATTGCTTCCTTGGTTCACTCTAGTCAGGTCTTAGTGGAATCTTAGTCTGTTGTGGCTACAGGGGGTGTGTGTCTCCTGTCTGCTCTGGAGTCTGTATGATTTCTTGCTCTGGTCAAGTCAGGGGATCTTCGCTGTCTGAAGCCACATGACTCCCACTCCACCTTGGACACCACAGGGTCATGCTGTTCAGAATGATGTCTGCCCCTCTGTGATGAGGAAGGCCTGCTTTGAAGGCGGGGCCTGGGCATCTGTGATGTGATCCCTGGGATTTCTAGGGACGGCTTCTCTCAGCCCTGGTCCAGGGCAGGCCTGTCCTTGACATCAAATCCAGGACTTGGGTGGGGACAGGGCCTGGAACTTGCTCCCCTCCCCGTCTTTGCTGAACCTTAGATCTTTGCTGTTTAAAGCTGTCTAAGTCCCACTCTCCATTTTAAATCTTTTGACAGGTTTGTTCCTAGAATTACTATAGCATACATAGGTATTTTAAGAGAATTTGTGTTGTTATTCTTTTATCTCTATTTTAACTGTTTTCTAAACCAAATGTCTGTATTGCTACCTTACAACAGTAAATGAGAAAAATTGAGTACCTAACAAATATAAAGCCTGCAATTGCTAGCACTGTTTTTATTCTTGGTGCTATTAATAGCTTTCTTCCTTGTCATCTTTTCTTTTTGCAAAAATAATTTGAAATGCTTTACAATAAATGAAAAATGAAATGGTATGTTTGAAATAGGCTATACAACAAAATTGGGGCAAATCATTAACTATTAAATGTGACGATCATCTGTGGTGTGATGATCTAAAATTGATTTTTCAAAAGCGAATGACTATGGTAGACTTTTCCCTTTAGCCTTGGTTGGGGCAGATGAATAAAGCTAAAAGTATCTTGGTAGATTGAATTGTTATCGATAGTTGATTCTGATATAGTTGGGAAGTTATTGCTAATCAGTGTCTTGTAATCTGGTGTGTTTCAAGTGGCTTTTAAAGAAAGTCATTGTTCTTATAGTTATTTACTATTTTATCTTTCTGTATATTCTTTCTTTTTAACTCTTTCTAGGGAGAACGTGGATTTCCAGGCAGTCCCGGGTTTCCTGGTTTACAAGGTCCCCCAGTAAGTTCTAAAATTCAGAATTAAAATGAATCCAACAAGAAGTAACAGATAAGGTTTGAATTCAAAGTTTGTTCATATGGAACAAAGTCACATATTTAAAGTAGCAAACTAGAGTATTATTTAAAAAAAAAGGGCTAGAGGGGCTTCTTGCTGAATAAAACCAAAGATTCCATCCTAGTTCATACAGATGTTGCCCATAGTCTTCTGCTGTTCATTTGATCTCAGCACTATTTATTCTACACATTGGCATTGTTACATGGTTCTTTTTTTTCTTGTCACTCTATTTTATATTATTGTTTTAGGAAGCAAAGTCCTTTTTTTGAAAAAAAAAAAAAAGATTACTCACTCACATAAAATTTAAACTGTTATGAAGTGACCCCCATAGAAGTTTATTCTGATTGTTTTCCTTTTGCATAGCATATGATCTTTTGTTTACCCCTGCCCAATTTGTATAAAAGTGCTTTCTTTCTTTTGAATAATAGGGACCTCCTGGGATCCCAGGTATGAAGGTAAGTACTCATACTGAGAAGATAAACAGTTTGAATAACATATGTAGAAAGCCTACAACTGCAGTAAGACAGTAACTACAACTTCTGGCTCTAAATGGATACATATAGAAGTTAAGCAGCATCACATGGAACAACTCTCTTTAAGTAATATACAATATAATTTTCGATACTGACATTTTTGAAAATTTGTGTTATGCTCAAGTCTTTCTTTTCTGACACCTCCAGACCTTTATTATTGTACTTTAATAGGCTTGACTGTTGGTACTGTCTAGGTAGGTATTCTTTATCGCTGATTTCTATAACACTCTAGTTTCATAGTTTTTCTTTTTCTGCATCAGTTAGTCCTACATTCTTCAGTACAAGTTCATTCTCTTCTGTCCAGCAGTCATAAAGACACTGACTCTTTCTTCACCTCCATGCCTGACAACATTAATAATGGCCACAGTATTAATTGATAAATATGTAATTACTGACTTTCTACATTTATAATTTCAAATTAGTTTTTGATGTTTTTATTATTCAAAATATATGTGTTCAATGGTCTTCTTAAGATCCCTGATCAATGTTTATAAAGCTTCTTGAATTTAGACCAGAATTTATCCCAAGCTCATGATCTGGCTTCTTGGAGACCATATCTTCTGGGGGAACACTTTTCTCAGCTTTGATACTTGGGGGGTGGGACTGGGTCCTCACCTGGATATGCCAGACTGAATTGACTCATCTTGGGATTCCTTGCCCTCTATGGGGAGTAAATGAAAGGGAGAAAAATGGGGGGGGACTGGGAGAAGGGGTGGGAGGAGAAACAGTGCTGGGTATGGAAAAAAATTAAATAAAAAAACCTGGACACAATAACTGCAATAAGGATCCAGTATCACAAAAATCCCAAACCAAAAAGAACAGCAACAAAATGTTTGCTCCAAAACCGCCCTGATGCTCAGAATAATACATCAGAAATTAACCCTCAAAACCCCTGCCCAATCCTTTGAATCCTCGTATATATAAAGCTTGTGTCAGTATACATTGCATGACTTTTAAATTGTGTTTTTATTAATTCTTGAACATATATGCATTCAACATGTTTTGTTTATATTCAGCCCTCCCTCTTGCAGGTTTGCCATCACCTTTTCATATTCCATGTTCTCCTTTTTTCCACCATGGCCAATTGAGTTCAACTTGGGCTATCCATATTCTATGGAGTGGGCCTTAAACTAATCAGTGATCAATTAGATACCTCCCTAATAGTAATGCCACTACTGTACCCATGGGCATATTTTGTCATGTTGGTTATTGTTGAAGGAATGGCCTTATCTTAAACCATTTTTTTTCTCTAGGTCATTGGTACCACTGATCTGAACTTAGCTCATTTGAAAACCTAAAATTATTTTTTGTACAAGACTTGTTGCATGCTAGATCAGCACTCTACCACTGAGTCAGTACAGCATTTAGCTACTTGTGTCAAATTATACTTATTCTTCTGGCTGAGACCTACATGTTCTTTTCACATGTTACTCTTATTTTACCATCTTCTTAATTCTCTGTATTACTTATTAGTCACTATGCCATTTTGTTGTACTTTAGAGACTGTGACAGAGTGTGCTACTATCTTATTTACTTGCTGTGCTTTGGTTCTCCATTATGTTCTTAGCCTCATGAGAAAAGAAGTTGTACTTTTTTATTACTAAGTGCCCAGAGCCTAACAAAATTCTCCACAAATATTTTATATCTAATACATATTTTTAAATTAATGAATAACTAAAAGTGTCACAAACTCCTAATAAATCTACTATACTTTAGTATCTAAGGATACTTCTTAATTTACTTTGCAAAGGTAAATTTGTTTATGAAACTATTGGTATGTTTAATCTTTCACTATATTTATGTACTAAAATGAACTATCAGGTTACTGTTTATGCTCTTGCTAACTTTTATGTATAATAATGATTATAGCTTATATTGTTGCTTTCTTTTAGGGGGAACCAGGTAGTCTAATCATGTCATCACTGCCAGGACCAAAGGGTAATCAAGGATACCCAGGTCCTCCTGGAATACAAGTAAGCATATAGAGATTCTCTTTATCACTACATGATTAAATCAGAGGATCATACAAGTGCTGAACCTCCAGTGCTCTTTGTTTTAGTTGTACAAAATAGCATTTGAAGTTCTCAAGGTACCGATGTATCCTCAAGTCAAAACAGTGTGGGAGAGGGAACGTTTTAACGAGCTTTATATTTGTTTATTGTTATATCCACTGTCCATGGATATTTGCGTGTGTGGCAGAGGAGATTACCATAAAGAATAACTTCCCATAATCTTTTTATGCTATAGGCAGCAGTGGAGTCCACTATAATTGTGCTTTTTTAAAAAAAAAATTATTGATCTCTCTCTTAAGATATCAAAAATTCCACTTGTAACAGTATCAATTATGCATGACATCTGAGCATACTTGGAAGCCTGAAGGATGGGAATTTCTGTATGGTAAACATTAAGTGTAATTTTACCAAAAAAGAGATTGTGTCAGTTTATAGAAAACCAACAATGGCTTTTTAGTATTTATAGATGAGAAGTCCATCATAGTTTATGAGAATCATTCCCTTCACCAAAAATGCAGATCAGGAGATTCTGCTATTTGATCTGCAAGATACAATGTTTGGGATTTTTCTTTCATTTTTCTCTTTTCGTTATTTAACTGACATTACATCATACTCTTTTAAGTTTGTTCAATCTTACCCTTGACAGCTCATAAAATTTATTATGAATATTAATATAAAAATATATAGTACATCCAGAATATATGCTGATACAATGTGAAATGAACACCTATGAACATCCCCAAACCCTACAGAATGTTTAGAAACTAAAATATCACCAATAAGTTTGAATCGATATGCTTTTACCTGGCAGTCACATCCTTTTGGAATCTTTCAATATATAACTAGCAGCCTGAATAAACTGTTGATTCTAAAGTAGCTTTATTCCCTAAATTATATTACTTCTTCATTATAATATGTGATAGATATGTAATTTTTTAATAATACTTTTTCTCTCCTTGGGTTATTAAATTCATTCATTTTGTTTGGTTGTAGTTTATTTTATATTTTTTCATTGTGTGTTTATCATGTTTTTATCTATCATTATAGTATATAATCTTTCTGAGGCCTGTATCTAATATCTTTTATTGAGTTACCTTATAAGTTACTTAATTCTTCTGTTTGTATAATGTTTAAGTTCTGATAATATTGCAGGGGTATATACTTATGAAAATAATTCATGTTGCTTACATTTATTTCTTTATAACATAAACTGTTAAGTTTAGAGGATTTAATTTTTCATCCTTTTGTTTACTCCCTGTATAACAGGGTCCACCTGGTCCAAAGGGTATATCAGGGCCAAGTGGTCCTCCAGGACCACCAGGTTTAATGGTAAGTTTCTGTAATTGTAAATTTTCCTCCTTTGTTTTCTGACTCAAAATTATGATTACTGAGTGTATTACTTGAAAGTTAACTTAATATTAATATTCATAGCTTCAATTTTGTCATTTAATGGTGACTCTGTTATGGTGAAGAATGCATCCTAAGTAAGCAAAGCCCCTATGTAAAAAAAAATGACACACATAAAAGTAAATATGTGAAATGGGAGCTGGACATATAGCTCAATGGAAGAAGCTTGTTTACCACATATGAGGCCCTATCTTTTCAATGCAGAGAAAATAAGGATAATAAATCTTATTGTAATACTTAGATTTCATTCTAGCAATGATTAGAGTTAGGTCCTTGCAGCCATCCTCTTTTTTAAAAAGGCAACAAAATTGTATTTCTGTCAAATTAATGTTTTTGCATGCCATTTTGTGTCCCATAGACCATCTATTTAAGTGACAATTTTCATTATACTTGTATATTGTTTGTGACAACCAGTTCTTACTCTGAGGTAGTAGAAATAATGTATGCTGAATTCTAGGAGAACCTACTGAAACCCTTTGGGGCTTAAATACACCCCCCTTTCAGTTTGATTTAATTCTAAAAGTCCTGCAGTGCAGGGGACTCTGGGCCATGGCACCTCTTCATAAGTCTAGTGTTACAATATTGATTTTGTCTGGGTCAGGTATTAAGTCTTGAATTTCTTTAACACTTGTAAACTACTTAACTAATTAACTCCACACTGGAGTATATTCTTTCAAAAGACCTTTATTCAACAGAGGAAGCAGAGTCTTATAAATGACACCAAAATATGATGTGTAGAGAATGTTGTTATTAAAATTATCATACATAGTTAAACAAATACCTATTTAATTTTTCCTTTGAAAATGTTCTTTATTATTGAGAATTTTATATACATATTCAATGAAATATGATTGATCATATTTAGCCCACATTTCTCCCTTATTATTCTCCCCAAATCTCTGCCAAAATTTTCCTTCCAAACTTTATGTTTTTAAAAAGTAACCCTTTAAATCCAGTTATTGCTGTCCATATGTACATGGGCTGGGTGTGAAGCTATCCACTGGAGCATGGAAATTTTATAAGTAGCCACATCTTCAAGGAAGGAATGATTTTTCCCTTCTCAAGTAATTATCAACTGATGATAGGTCCTCATGTAGTTCATCTACTCCATCGATGTTAAGATTTTTGTTGGCATGATCTTGTGA
Source organism: Sigmodon hispidus (assembly GCA_004025045.1). NCBI lineage: Eukaryota > Metazoa > Chordata > Mammalia > Rodentia > Cricetidae > Sigmodon > Sigmodon hispidus. The sequence continues at coordinate 13,284 of PVIH01014594.1, read as the reverse complement.
AGGTCTTGTGTAGATAACCCCAGTTTCTGTGAGTTCAAGAGTACAATAGTCATGTCATCTCTAAAATGTAACATTTCACAGCACTCTTTCTCATCCTTCAGATCTTATAGTCTTTTCATTTTCTCTTCCTCAATGTTCTCTGAGCCTTGGGAGGGGGTGTTGATAGAGATGTCCATTTTAGGCTGAGCACTCAGTCTCTTATTCTCAGGACTTTGTCTTATTATATACGCGTCCCCCATTGACTACTCTGTAATACAAAAAGGAACTTTCTTAACCACGGTTAAAAACAACTCAGGTCTATGAGTATAAAAATAAATATCTAAAAGGCATGTAGTTAGAATGACCATTTAGCAAAATAATAGCAGTTCTACCATTAGACCTAAGCCCTCCTGAGTCTCGAGATTTTTAGCAGGATTACACTATGAGATATGACATTCTTTCCTGTGGAATAGGCCAGAAATCCAATCAGAAAATTATTAGTTTCCCAATAGCAGTCATACCACTATTGTGCATTGATGTGTTTTCTTTTCTTAAAGATTTATTTATTTATTTATTTATTTACTTATTTATTATGTATATAGTATACAGAAGAGAGTACCAGATGTCATTATAGATGGTTGTGAGCCACCATGTGGTTGCTGGGAATTGAACACAGGACCTTTGGAAGAACAGTCAGTGCTCTTAACCTCTGAGCCATCTCTCCGGACCGCATTGATGTGTTTTCTACATAGCACCTTCTATCATTATGAAATCTGGCCAGTAGGTTGAAAGTTTTCTGGTGTGTTTGAGATTTGTTTCTTTGTGCACTGCAACCAAAGCATGAGATGTCTTCAATAATCATGTGTTAATATACAGTTATGGAGGGTAACCAAGAAATGTGTATTTAATTTTTCATTTCTTGAGACATTTTCAGAAACACACACAGTTGCATTCAAAGCTGGATTTAAAATGTGCACATGGCTGGGCTGTGGTGGTGCAACTCCTTTAATCCTACCACACAGGAGGCAGAGGCAGGCAGATCTTTGTGAATGTGAGGCCAGCTTAGCATACAAAGTGAGTTCCAGGACAGCCAGGACAGTTACATAGAGAAATCCTGTCTTGACAAAAAAAGAATGAAAGAGCATTTGCTTTTCTAAAAATTAACTTCTTTGTTTTACGTACTTTGTCACCCATAATTCTGATTAAAAAAAAAAAAAACATGTTCATTCAAGTTAATTTGGTTATTTGTTTTTAGTAATTGTGCTATCTACCCCTTTCTTTTATCACTCCTAACTTTCTGCCCCTGTCAGTTCACATCCTGTCACTAGAAGTTTCTACATTGGTCTAGACTGTTCTAATCAACCAAACTATATGTCTCTTACAATAACACAATGAAGAAGAAAAAATAAGATGATTTTTTGTGACACCTCACTTTTGTACACAGTTGCTTTATTGCTGAGCAATATCCCCAGGCTTAAAAATAGTTTGAAGATTCCTTTTAGTTGTAACATTTTATGAAACAAAATAATTTTAAAGACATGCCTTAACATAATGTTTGATTTTCTCATTTCTGTGTCTTCACAGGGTCCTCCTGGCCCACCAGGTCCACCAGGACCAAAGGTAATGTTTTTCGTCATTTATTTTGTGCACATTAGTTTTTCATATTGTTAATGAGAATTTAAACTGAAACTTCTTTCTTCAGGGGAATATGGGATTAAATTTCCAAGGACCCAAAGGTGAAAAAGTGAGTAAAGAGAAAGCGTTGGTTATTTAGCCTTTGTTTTTCTTCATTCATACTCATTTGTACTATCTTTCCTTTCCCTAGTTATTACCAGGGATATAGTTGATTTATATTATTACCTGTAGTAGGCTACTAAATATCACTGTATTTTTTGCTATATAAATAGGGTGAACAAGGTCTTCAAGGCCCACCTGGTCCACCTGGACAGATCAGTGAGCAGAAAAGACCAATTGATGTAGAATTTCAGAAAGGAGACCAGGTGAGAAAGCCCCCTGGGAGAGGAATTTGATAAAGATTTTGTTGTAGACATGTTAATTAGCTTGCTTGTGGTAATTATATCACAGTGTGTAGATATATTGGGATATCACATTGTGCATTCTTTTTTAATTAATTAAAATTTGTCATTTATTTTATATCCTGACTGCAGTTTTTCCTCTCTCTTCTCCTGTTCCTTTCCCCTGCCTCCCTCTGCATCCTCATAATGAATTCTTAATACGTACAGTTTTTGTCAGGGATAACTCCTTGACAAATCAAATTTTTTAAAAATTATGAAAAATTTTAAAACATGCTTTATATTCAAACAAACTATATGTAGACATATACTCTTAAATGTGGCTGTCTGTTCACTAAAGAGGATTATGAATAATTAAAACTTTAAAAATATCTTTATCAGGGTATCATCATCTTCATGCCAAATGATTAATTCTTAAAATATAGAATTCATTACTTAGTATTCAAAGGGTAGTCAAACACTTTCCACAATATACTTTTAGAAAATTCTCACTTTTGTGTAAAAACTTGTGCATATTAGTTTTAATTTTGCATCATCCCCTAACTCTCTATTTTATATTTAAAGAAATAATAAATTAATAAGTAAATAAATTAATTAATCAGTAGATTTTTAGATTGATAATCTTTTATTTGATCAGAATCATACAATATGTGGCCTTCTTTGCTGGCTGTTTTTACATGAATATGAATATTTTCATGTTCAATTACTTTATAACATGTAGCACTCATCCTTTTCATAGCTAAATAATATTCTATTGTATGAATATAGCAAATGTTTACCTTACCTATTCATCAGCAAAATGACCATTTGAGTTGTTTCTATTTTTGCTCCTTGATTTATATTCATGGCTAAGATCAGGTCATGCTAAGGTAGATTTTCATTATATAATACCTTATTTCTCTGGGGCTATGAAAGAAGATCAAATTTTCTTTTAGCACATACTTACCTACCTTTAATCAGACAAGATTATATGCATTTTAATTCACTTAAATGCTAATAAGAACATTGAAAAGAAAAGAAAAATGTAAGGTGTTGCCTAAACAGAACTTCCCCTGAAAGCAAATGAATAGCTGCCCTAAGTGGCATCACAGAATTTACATCCAACAATGAATAGAGGTAATGGCAGGGATGCATGGCTGAGCACTGGGCTGAGTCTCTGGTCCAGCTGAGAGCAGGGGAAGAGAGTCTATATGAGCAAGGGGACAGGAACTATGAAGAAAATTCTTACAGTGATGGCTGGCTAGAGCTCTGGGGAGCTCACTGAATCAAGAACAGCCACCTGGGAATCATCAGGAAAAGAAACTAGGCCCTCCAAGGATAGGCAGCTGTCCACTGACATGGGCAATATGTGGAGCCTAGAGGGGAAGGTTCAGACTGTGTTTCTGTGCATGGACTGGCACCTTGGAGCCCATTTCCTCCATAGGAACACCTAATGCAGTCTGGATATTAGGATGAGGAAATTGGACTTGCCTGGAATGGAAGCTGGTCCCACACTGGGACCTCTTGCCCTTTCTTGGGAGGGGAATGGGAGATGGGGAGGAGGGAGGCTGAAGGCTGACCAGGAGGGGTCAGGAGGAGGAAGGGAGTTGGAACAGGTAGATACATGGATAAAAAAGACTTTATTCTATAAAAATAAATAAATAAAAATCTACTATCAATATGAATTAAATCATTTAAATTTTGCAAAAAATGTATTCCTTTACAGCTCCCAAATTTCTAGTTTTATGTTCTCTTGCTTTTTGCAAAATATTTTACACAAAATTTTAAGGAATTCTTATTATATATCTAGTTATTTGGCTGATATTGATACTAAATATTATTTGAAGTGAGGAAATAGTTATATAATGTGCTTTTAAAACAGATTTCAGCTTTGAATTAAAAACATTGTGCTCTCTGTTTATACTCGATGAACCTAAAAATCAAATTATTAACCATGTTTAGTAGTCAGAACTATTCTGAGTCCTAATAATTATAGTGAGAATCCGTATTCTAATATTAATGTGCTTTTATTATAATATTAATGTGCTTTCATTCCCCCTATACTTGCATAGGGAGTTCCTGGTGATAGAGGGCTTCCTGGACCCCCAGGCCTACCGGGTCCTCCTGTAAGTATTCTAAAATGCCTTTAAATCATTTATTATGAATTGGTATTGATATACATTATTTCATTGACCAACATGAAACTACTGTTTATGTGCAGGGTCCTCCTGGCGGTATGAAAGGCGAAAAGGGTGAGCCAGGAGAGCCAGGCAAAAGAGTAAGTGTTATGACCATTAATAGTGTTCATAAAAATTCTAAATATGTACATGTGTACCAGGATATCTTTTTGGGGCTACCAACCAGCTCCCAAATCATGACATGGAAACTTGTTATTAGTTATGAATTCTCAGGCTTAGCTGAGGTTCATTTCTTGCTAGCTCTTATAAATTAACCTGTTTCTCTTCATTTATGTTTTGCCTTGAGGGCTTTGACCTTTCTTTCCTTCTGCATGTCTTACGTTCACTGCTTCCTATGTCTGCCTGGTGGCTGCTTGGCTTTTGGACCCTGGCATGTCCCTCTTTTTCTTCTTAGCTCTCTCCTATTTATTCTCTTTACCTGCCAGCCCTGCCTATTTCTCTCTTGGGTGTTCAGTTTTCTATTAGACCAATCAGGTGCTTTAGGCAAGCATGGTGAAACAAATCCAACACATCTTTATAGCATTAAATATATATCCTTACATTGTTAAACAATTAAGCATAAACAATTATAACATATCTTTACATAAAGTAATTTCTACAACACACATGTGGGTGTATTTCTTTTTTTATAAATCTTAAAATATCACTGAAAATACCACACAGGTATAACGTTATAATAACTGTCATTTGAAAAGTCTATTTCTATAGTTTAAAGCAAGACTAATGATTGCTAGAACTTTCTACTTTCTAACTAACAAACTTTTGTTCTTGTTCTGCCATTGCTATGTATCCTACAGGGTAAACCAGGCAAAGATGGAGAGACTGGCCAACCAGGAAACCCAGTGAGTAACTATGGTTCTTTCCTTTGGAGTAGCAATGATCCTTTTGTTTAACAACAACAAAAACTTTTCATAATGGTTGTACTATTTGTAGGTGATGGGAAAAAAGCAGAGGGCACACAGTAAGGAGTTTGGAAATAGTTTAAATGAATGGAAATTGTTACTATTTTGAATATAAATTTGAAATACCTTTAGTTTTAAGGCAGATGTAATGAGATAGGAATCTGAGAATCAGCTTAGGTTCTTTTCCCATTGCTGTAACGACATAAAAAAAGCTTTTACAGAAGGATATAGTCCACCATGTGGGAAAGACATGTAGCATTCAGGGAAGGCATGGAGATGGGAGCAGAGACTAGCTGGTTATATCACATATTATTATTATTTACTATTTTTTATATGAACATCTTGCAATACTGACCACTCTGACCTCTACCTCCCTACCTCCATACAAACTCTCTCTCATGTTCATGTCTATTCATTTTTGGTTTTGATCCAGAAAGATTAACCCGGGACTGAGCTTGGAGCTCTATGTTAGAGCCTGATGGGCTCAGCAGAGGAGAACACATAACTAAAGACATTGATTCCTCCTGTATAAATCACTCAAAGTCAATAGTTCAGAGGCAGAAGATAGGACCACATGAGTACCTCCTACTTTTCTGACTAATTGCTGTGTCTGGGCTGGTCATATATGGTTGCAGGGCAGGCAGCTACAGCTCAAGTGAGTGAATGGTTACAGTAGTGGAAATAAGTCTTGAGGATGGTATTTAGTAGCTCTTCCCCCATCCTTCGTCTTTTACATACTTTCTGCCTCCTCATCCACAATGTTTCCTGAGCCTTAGAGGAGGTGGTATAAGTGACTTGTTTGTGGCTGGGCTCACATCTGCCACTTATAGTCTGTGTCTTTGGTAGTTCTGTTCCCTGTCAGGAGAGGCTTCTCTGATTAAAGCTGAGGACTGCTTGGGTCTATGGATATAAGTATTTAAAAGGCATTTGCTAATGTGTATGGAAGTTAACCATCAGAAACATATTCACTGCATGAGCCTACTTCTTCAGACTTGGTAGCCAGGCTTATACTACTAGCATTGAGTTCCCTTTTTCCTATCTACATCATGTTGAGTGAGTCTTGAATCCATTCAGAGGGTAATTGGTTACATCCCACAGCAAGTCAAACTGTGATCACACAAATGAAAATATCTTACTTTCCAAATGGCTTCTTTATTTTTCCTTTATCCTCATCAAGCCATCCCTCACCCACACTCTCATTTCCCCACTCTTGCCTCTCTGCCTAAACCTTTGCATACAGTATCCCCCTCTCTTTACTTTCTTTTTACTTATGGTCTATTATCCTCCTCATCCTTTAAGATAACCTCTTTGCAGCCCCATTTTTTTAGTTGTGTCCTGGTTTACACAGTTATTCTACTTGAGCCACATCATAATAAAGAGCTGATCCTCATGTGAGGGAACTGGTGGCATTTGTGCTTTGGAGCCTGGTTTTTCTCATAGATTAATTATTTTTTCAATTCCATATGTTTCCCTCAAATTTTATAATTCAATTTTTCTTTACATTCGTCTAGACTGCCTCCATTTTCAATGTATTCTGAGTAGAACAGCAATGAACGTGGGTATGCAAGTATGTTTGTAGCAAGACATAAAGTCTCATATGCTTTGGAATGGTATGCTAGATTTCAGTTTTGAGAAATCCTCAGACTGATTTCCTAAGTTTCTATACTCATTTATATGCCAAAATGTATTCTCTTTTCAAAACATTTGCACCTGACCAGGATTGTTTTGACAATCCTGGGGTTTTTGGCTTTTCCATATGAAGTTGAGTATTTTTCTTTTGAGATCTGTGAAAAATTGTGTTGGGATTTTGATTGTGATTGCATTGAATCTGTAGATTGCTTTTGGCATGATTGCTAATTTTCTTTGTTGATTCTACCTATTCAAGAGTATGGGAGATTTTTCCATTTTCTGATATCTTCTTTAAATTCTTTCAGTGACTTAAAGTTCTTGTCATACAGGCTTGTCACTTCTTTGGTTAGAGCTACCCCAAGATATTTGATGCTATTTGTAGCTATTGTAAAAGGTGATGGTTCCCTGATTTCTCTTTTAGCTCTTTTATCATTTGTGTACAGAAGGACTATTAATTATTTTTAGTTAATCTTGTATCCTTGTACATTGCTGAAGGTATTTATTAGCTGTAGGAGTTCTCTGGTAGAATTTTGTGGATCACTTATGTGTACTATCACATTATCTCTGCAGCCTATTTTTAAATTGGATTGTTTGAGGTTTTTGATATTTAGTATTTTGAGTTCTTTGTGTACTCTTGTCAACAGTCCTCAGTCACATTAGTATAGGAGGCAAAGATTTTTTTTTCATTTTGTGGAGTGCTTCTTAAATTGAATGGGTTTCTTTTGTTTTTAATTTGATGAAATCTCATTTGTCAATTGTCTTAGTTAATTTTCTTCTTCTGTGCCAAAAGACCATGACCAAGATAGCTTACAGAAGGAAGGGTTGGTTTGGACTTAGATTACAGAGAAATAATGGTCTATCATGGCAGAGAAGCAGCAAGCTTAGCAGTTGGAACAGAAAGTTGAGAGCTCACTTTTTGAACTGCAAGGGGGAAACAGAATGAACAAACTAGGAATGGTATAAGAGTTTCAATCCTCAGAGCCTGCCCCCAGTGCCATACTTCCTCCAGTAAGGCACATCTCTTAGAGCTCTACTAACTAGGCACCAAATGTTCAAATGACAAAGAGAGGGACTTTCTCATTTAAACTACCACATGAGTTAGTTCTTACTTTCTGTATTACTAGAATCCTATTCAGAAAGTCTTTGCCTATTCCTATATATTGAGACTTTTTTGTTTTAGCATTTTTAGGGTGCTAAGTCTTACCTTGAGGTCATTGATCCATCTGGAGTTGGGTTTTATATAATGTGGGAGATAGGAATCTATTTTGACCCTTCTGAATGTTTACATCCAGGCTTTTCAGTACCATTCATTGAAGATACTTTCCTTTTCCCAATGTGGGTTTTTTTTTTTGGCATCTTTGTAGAAAATTGGATAACTAATTGTATGGACTGCATCTTCTAGTCTATTGATGGATTGATTTAATTGGTAGTCTTATTACTTCTGTGGAGTATTTATTGATTTGGTGTCTTTTAACTTTGCCAAGCTTACTGATTTGAACCTATTCCCCATTTTAAAGGGTTTGCCCGGAGATCCTGGTTACCCTGGTGAACCAGGAAGGGATGGAGAAAAGGTAAGAATTTCTGCATTTTGATATATCTGGTTTTATTCTTATTACCATTAACTGTTCCCCTGTTAGTACTAAATTATAAATGAAAACATTATAATTAATGTTCATATTCATGCATTCCTTCTTTATCAGTTGTTCCCTTCCATTCCCTATCCTCTAGATTTGCTTGCATTGCCCTAAATCACAGTACATATGGAGAAATACATGGGAATGCATTTCCAGTATAATGTCAGTGCCTTTGCTGCAAGCATATGTCAGCAAAACTTTTAAGAAGAGGTTTGGGCTCTATTTCAGTGGTTCTTGTACTCAAAAAGCATAGAGCTGTAAAATTAGAATGTCTCTTCTAAACATTTTACATTCTGTATGCAATTATTGTTTTAATTCTGTGGCTAATTCTTTGTAGTTTATCCAATGGACTGGTGCACCCTGACTGAGGTCATTTTTTAGTTATCTATTTTAAAAGTGACTCTGAAAGCAAGTATAAAGCACATAGTTATCCTATTTTTAGCACACCACAAAATATTCAGTCCTTTATTCCCTCTGTTCTCTAATTGCTTTGTATCAAAACCAAACTGAAAAAAAGTAAAACAAACTTGAAATATCTTGATGTTTCACACTTTACTGTTGGTTTCTTTCTAAACTAGATGCAAGACTTACTTTAGCCTAAAAGACATAATTGTAATAAAAAGAAGCATGAAATACTTAAAATGGGACTGTTTTTTTTTCAATTAGTAACTCATGATGCAGAGTAATTGATGTCTCTAGAACTGGAAGCATGAGAAAGAAATCTATTCTTGACTGTTGACCAGTAGAATAACAATTGAATATTGTCTTCTTTCTTTATGACAAAGAATGTTGGTGATAGAAGGCTGTCTAGTGTCTTCAGCTTTTAAATAAGCCACAGAGGTTAATTGATTTTGGTCAAGATTACGTAACCAGTAAATCCAAGACAACATCAGGGTCTTTGTAGGCTTTGACAAGTATCTCATCAACTCATTTTACTTTGCATTTGGTTACTTCATAAAGGACTTCTAACTTTATGAAATTCAATTGTTTATTGAGAAAAATCATTGTTCTCATGCTATTCTTATTTGCATTGAACAGGGCCAAAAGGGTGATATTGGCCCACCTGGACCTCCTGGACTTGTAAGTTTTTCCTCTTAATTATTCATTTTCCAAATGTAATATTGCCTCATCATTTTTGTACACAAGTTATCTGCTACCTAACTTTTCCTCACAAAACATAAAAATCCAAATCACTATCAACTTCTACTGGCTTAGAAGCCCAATTATTTCCTTGAAAAAAAAAAAAAGCACTGCTAACCTCATATGGTTCTCCCTATGTGTTACTTTTTCATAGTTTAATTTCAATATTATACATTATTGTTTTGCATCATGATTGTCAGCCCCTTTCTTTAGCAACCAGCAGGTGGTGCAACTGCGGCTTACAATAGGTCCAGAAAATAATACTGGGGGAAACCAGGATTGGTGGTTTCTCCTGCAGTGCTTAGGGCAAACATGAATTTAGTCCTAATAGGTTTTCTCAATTTGTAATTGTCTGATTCACACCTCTCTCCTTCCTGTGTGTGTGCTTTCTGGGGGCTCTAGATAACAAGTAAGAAATTGCTATGTGAAAGAATAATTGAGGGGACGTAAGGAAGTGATATGGATTTTTCCATCATGTTTACATTTGTTGTAGAATTTAAGTCATGTACATTTCCAAGTGTATCAAGATTAAAAACAAAATAACTGTTGAGGTTCAACCAATGTTTTTGGTTGAAATCTTGGTAATTTTCTAGACGCTATACTGCACTGAAGCGTCAGCAGTAAGTACTGTTAAACTTTCTCTCTACACCCTGACAGTTTAGTTCTTTTTAGCTTAATATGCCTCAGATAGTCATCGTTAGAACAGTACCAAAGATAATGAGGGCATACCTAATAAATGATAGATCATTTTTATTCACTCTGATTTTAAAATCAGAATTTTAGTTCTCCAGAAAATAATGTTTTGTGAAATTCTTTAGAGTACAATTAATTCGGGAGGAGAGGATGGGCACAATCAGTTGATTGGGCTATAAAAATGTAGTCTTCCTGAAAGAGGTAAGGTTTTGTTCAAGGAAGAGTGATATGTGAGTTGACATATTAAAACCTAGGGAAAGGCACTGCAAATGTTTGTTTGGAACAGCATATGTAAAAGTACTGTTAAAATATGCACATTGAGCAGTGGTAACACACTCTTTAATCTCAGGGCTGGGGAGGCAGAAGCAGGAAGATCTTGGAGTTTGAGGCCAGCCTGTTCTACAGAGTGAGTTTTTAGGAGAGCCAGGACTCCAGGGAGAAAAAGCCTGTCTCAAAAACCAAACAAAAGAAAAATGTGCACATTATGTATGTGAAATGGTTATAATCAGATAGGCTGGAGTGGTATGAATTCATTGCTATAAAGAATAGACAAATAGGTAGGAGTAATACTGAAAGTAGTTTGACAAAATTGAGGGTTACAAGTAACATCACATACAGTAAGAAGTAAGCAAGTAGTGCTCTTCAGACAAGTAATTTACATACAATAATTGATTTGAGGAAAGTGAATGAGGTAAATAGGCTGGAATTCCAAGGAAGAACACTTGAGCCAGTCTTGATGTGGGGATGAGGAAAGCGGATCTGCCTGGAGTGGGTGCTGAACTAAACCACCTTGGGACCTTGGGACCTCCTGCCCTTGCTGGGGAGGAGATAAGGATATGGGGAGAAGAGTGACTTGTAGGGGCGGGAGGGGAAGGGCATTTGAACAAGGGGATACATGGATAAAAAATGAGACTTTATTAATAATAATAAAAAGAAAAGATTATATACTTAAAAAAACCTTAAAGGAATGTCCAAGTGTAAGATCAGAAGAGTTACTATGGCAAGAGGATGGAGGAAAGAAAATTAGAAGCATTTTTTAAAGACTTGCCAGACTTTAGGTGAGTGGAATTAACTGTCAGTTATATAAGAAGAGACAACAAAAATATACTTCTAGCTTTGTAAGTCTTGGGCTCAAAATTATTACTTGTTTCCTAATGGTTGGAGGTGACCTAATCTATGTAGCTGTCTTGATGAGACTCAATCTATGTGATAATTTTAATTATTTTATATCTAAGAACTTTGTGAAAATGCAGCATTAAAATCATATGTAGCTGCTTAATTACATTTAGAAGAACAAGGTTTTTCGTTGAACTCCTGAATTTCTTTTTCCGTGAAAAGGTAATTCCTAAACCTGGGACTGGTGTGACTGTGGGAGAAAAAGGAAATATTGGGCTACCTGGTTTACCTGGAGAAAAAGGAGAGCGAGGATTTCCTGGTGTACAAGGTCCACCTGGCTTTCCTGGACTTCCAGGTAAAAGAGATTGTGTTTACATCTCTGTGTTTACAGTATCCTAGTCAATTGATATATACAGTTTTATTATGTTGTTTTGATTGGTCATGGCAGTGGATTACATGAATATTTTATGCGCCAATCTTTCTATATTTGTGTAAGATGCATGTCTGTGTACTGATGGACTCACACATGTGAGTACCTGTGAAAGCCATAAGTTGACATAGAGAAGTTTTTCTGCATTTCTTTTTTTTTAAGTCTCTCAACCTGTAGCATTCTATTTCTGCTAGTCATGCCACTCAGTCAGGCACCAACATCTCACTGTCTGCCTCACCAGCACTGAGGTAAGGTGCTACCATGCCAAGTTTTAAATGGGCTCTGTTGATCTGACCTTGGGTCCTCATATTTTTCCAACAACAGTTTATCTACTAACCCATATCCCCCATTCAAATGGGGACTTTCTAAATGACCAACTGCACCAAACCTATGTTATTGTGTTTCTTATTACAGTCTTCCCATGTCCTTTTAAAAGCCCACTTAAAGTCTGTAAACCTCACTTTTACCTTCTACTAAAAATATATTGCACCTAACTGTTCTTTGACCGGTAGATGAATCATCATACTTTTTATGCTGTCGGAAGACGGGAGTTTGACCTAACAAATACCTAACATTTCTATATTTCTTATATAGCATTGGCAACCAGCACTGTCCATTTAGAATTCTAGAACACCAGTAGCACAGACACTAAAAACAACAATCAATAAGTGGGACTTTCTGAAACTGAGAAGCTTCTGTAAGGCCAAGGACACAGTCATTAAAACAAAATGACAGCCTACAGAATGGGAAAAGATTTTCACCAAACCTACAAGTGACAGAAGACTGATCTCTAAAATATAGTGAGAACTCAAGAAACTAGAGTATAAAACCCTAAATAACCCAATTAAAAAGTGGGGTTCAGATCTAAAAAGGGAATCCTCAGCAGAAGAATCACAGATGCCTGAAAGGCACTTGTAAACATGCTCAGTATCTTTAGCCATCAGAGAAATGCAAATCAAAACAACTTTGAGATATTACCTTACATGTGGCAGAATGGCTAAGATAAAAGACACACATGACAGCCTATGCTGGAAAGGTTGCAGAGCAAGGGGAACACTCCTCCATTGTTGGTGGGAGTGTGAGCTTTTCAGCCACTCTGGAATGCAGTATGGTGGTTTCTCAGAAAACTGGGAATCAATCTCCCCAAGGATGCAGCAATACCACTTCTGGGCTTATACCCTACACATGCACTTCAAAGACATTAGTTCAAGTATGTTCATAGCAGCATTATTTGTAATAGCAAGAACCTGGAAACAACATAGATGCCCCTCAACTGAGGGATGGATTAACAAACTATAGCACATCTATACAATGGAGTACTACTCAGCAGTAAGAAAAAAATGATAACCTAAAATTTGTAGGCAAATGAATGGATTTGGAGAATATCCTCCTGAGAAAGGTCTTACAAACCCAGAAGGATAAGCAGGGTAGTAAGTACTCACTCATTAGTGGACTTTAAGCGAAAGCATTCTTATTTCATTGAAAGATGATGGGTGAATAAAGTGATTTAAAACACACACACACACACACACACATACACACACACACACA
>PVIH01014593.1:0-53090 GCA_004025045.1 Sigmodon hispidus | reverse complement strand
AAAAAAAAAAAAAAAAAAAAAAAAAAAAAAAAAAAAAAAAAAAAAAAAAAAAAAAAAAAAAAAAAAAAAAAAAAAAAAAAAAAAAAAAAAAAAAAAAAAAAAAAAAAAAAAAAAAAAAAAAAAAAAAAAAAAAAAAAAAAAAAAAAAAAAAAAAAAAAAAAGAAGAAGAAGAAGAAGAAGAAGAAGACTATATTACTGACAGAGCTATCTTCCCAGACCCTCAAAGTTGAACATTTTTCTAAAAGATACAAGACACGACTCTTTTTCTAAGTTAACTTACTCCCAACTATACAACAGAATTTTTCTTCTGTGATAAAGGGCATGTGAAGTATCAAGTATGAGGAAATGGGTCACTGCAAAGAATGAACAGAGTCAGTGTCTAGCAGCTGCCTGCCAGAATTACTATAAAGCTGCTTGATTCCATGTTTTTACAGTGCTACAGTAAAAGTTTAAAGCAAGACACAGTTGAAGGGATCAAATACAAGCTACCTGTGTTTGGCTAGTTTAATTGCACACAGATCCCTAAGTACTAAGCAGTAGTTTATCTCCCACAGAATTCCATAACCTCATGAACATTTAATGACATTCAAAAAGCAAAACATTTAGTGAGCCTGAGAAGACAGAATTTTATACTTTTTTAACTTTATTTATTTTTATTTGCCTTGGTGTTTCCTGGAACTGGGAACTGGAACTACAGACAGTTGTGAGCTGCCATGTGGGTGCTGGGAATTGAACCCCGGTCCTCTGGAAGAACAATCAGTGCTCCCAACTGCTGAGCCATCTCTCCAGTACAACTTCATACTTTTAATCTTCATTTTTAAGTTTGTGCTGAATATGACTCCCCATTCTACAGATCTGAACTTAGGGTGTTATTTGGAATTGTTACTATATATCCCCAGTTCTCTGGGTTGGCAATGAACATGACAAGGGGTACAGTTAAAGATAAGAAAAGAAAAGCAATATAAGATAAATATGAGTAGCAGCCAAGAGTCAACTCAAGACCTTATTTCCACATAAAATAGACACACAGTATCCCAAGTTCTGTAAACCTTAAGATTTTTTTTTGTAAAATGTAAATGCATCCACTTAAAAAGATGCCATCCTGAGAATTCGTGAAGCTCTGGCTCATTCTAGTTCACTGGCAGGCCTAAGCCTGAGCCTAGCCTGCACCAGTCCCTAGCTCAAACCCTAGCTCCAAAATAAAGGAAAGAAAATGAAAGGAAATACCTTTCTAATTTTCAAACTTGAATTATTCTTCTCTGTCCCTAAGACATTTGACTGTAGTAAATATACTTATATATACAAGTCTTCATTATATGCATATATATGGAGATTTGTTCAATAAATGCTAACATGAAAGATTGCCATTGTTAGTATTGATTGTAGAATAAAGGTAACCTACCTTGGACTTTGCCATTGAGCTTTGCTGTAAAGCAACAGTTGAGTGGGGGAAGAATTTAAGAGGTTTTCAGATTGTAACAATGTAACATTCTTCACCAAAGCCACAAAGAGGTTAAGTGGTACTACTTGATCCAAGCAGAACAGTGTCAAGCACTGCCCAAAACAGAGGAAATTGTACAAGATTTTCAGTCAGAGTAACCACTTGAAATCAGAAGCTATCAATACTGAGGTGCTGCACATTGGAAATTCCTGCTTCACCTATACTTTGGACTTTGATGGCATGAATATCAGTGCCTGACAAACTCCTACACAATTTTCAGCTGTTACCTTAGGAATCAAGAAATATATATCCATTCCTGGGCAAGACGGATAAGGCTGTTGAGGAGCAACAGGCCACCAGCCGTGGTGGCACACCTCTTATCAAGCAGGAAGACCTCTGCAAGTTTGAGGCCAGCCTGATCTATACAGCTAAATTCCAGGACAGCCAGGGCTGTTACCCAGAAAAACCCTGTCTCAAAAAGCCAAAACGAACCAAACAAAAAGGAACAGGCCTTAGAGGAGCTTCAGAGCCTCTAGTAGGTATCTTGTATTTGAAGCTTTGCTGGTAGCTTTGTTCTTGGCTATTTGTACACTGTGTGAAGGTGTATAGCTGTGGTTGGTGTAATAAAAAGATGAACAACCAATAGCTAGGCAGGAGGTCCAGGCAGGATTTCCAGGGAGAAAGAAAGAAGAGGAGGAATCCAGGTGTGCAGTAGATGCCAGGAAACATGAAGAGAAAACAGGAGATGCAAGATGGAAGAAAGGAAATGCCACATAGATTGATATAAGTGGATTAATTTAAGTTATAAGAGCTACTTAGGAACAAGTCTAAGCTACAGGCCAAGCTTTCATAATTAATAAGTCTCCATGTTATTATTTGTGAGCTGGTAGCCCAAAGAAATATCAACTACAAAACTTGGATGTTATAAATGGGAGTTTGGCATCATGATTATGTGTCAATTCAAATGCTTTCTCATTTTTACATAGGAAATATTTAAGGCTCTTTATCCAGCTGTGTTCTGATCTGGGAGAGTTTTGGGAAAGGTTGCTTTTCCTCATATATTCAAAATGGCACATTTTATACTTCAAAATTTTTTACTCCAGTTAGAAGTCAGTATATGTTTTTTTCCTCTGCCTGAACTTGCCTGTGTCCTTCCATGCCCCCTGCAGACATGATTTCTCTCTACTGTGTTTCCTATTGTGAAAATAAATGAGATGAGGCCATTATGCTAACAAAGTAGAGGAGATACTGAGGACAGAAAATAGCCCAAGGCTTGTAAGAATTATGAGGTTTAGTCCAAATCAGTCATGCAAGCAGACTGTTACAGCCAGTAAGCATGCTACACAAAATATGGACTCCATATCAAGGAGATGGTCTACAAGATAGCTGATTTAGAAGGAGGAATTACAATTTGGCAATATGGCTAGGGAGAAAGAGAGGAGAGACATAAATCCAAAATTGGCAAGCCCATATTAGCAAGTTAAGATGTGGCTCTTGATTTGTGTTTCTATGGACAAGTTTTTCTTAATTCTAATTATACATGTTTTAAAATCATACAGCTGTACCTCGTTCTTGAAAAAATGGCATTTATGCATTTAATTGTCTGCCCTGGCACTTTTTTTTCCTTCTAGGCTAAGGCTCAAACTTGAGGCTTCATACATGCTAAGCAAGCATTTCAACACTACACTGAACCCTTAGCCCAGTTGTTGATTTTTTTCTTTTTCCTTTTTCTTAACCAGTAACTATAATGGCAGATTCTATAAGAGAATTGAAAAATGAAATTGAATATGTACTTTCATATTGCCTTACATAATCTTTCTTCAAACAAACTTCAAGATAGTTAACTGTGTAGGATTCCTACATCAACTAGCTTTCATTATCTAATTTAGAGCAGGTGAGAACCTACAGCACATGGGACTTTTTGGAAGCCTACATGTGCCAGAGACTGGTGGCACACACTTTTAATCCCAGTATTCAAGAGGCAGAGGCAGATTTCTGTGAGTTCAAGTCCAGCCTGGTCTACAGAGCTATTTCCAGAACAGCCAGGGCTACACAAAGAAACACTGTCTCAGAAGGAAGCAAGCAAGCAAGCCTACATACATTGTTTATTATAGTGTAAATGATCAAACTAGATTTCCTTTGTTTAACAGGAGTACTTTGAATTGAACCTAAGGACTCATACATGCAAAGTAGATACTTTGCCATTGAGCTATACTCCAAAACTGACTCATTTGCACTGTGGAAAAATACAAATATGCTGGAAAGGTAAAAATGCCAACATTGCATATTTTGATTAAAACATTTAATTTTGGGGAAATAATAACCAATTTTCACTGAACAACCCAACTTGTTTATTGCTTTTCAGTAGAGACAAAGCAGTTCTCTGAGATAATCAGACTCAGTCATCACAACCATGTGAGGCAAAGAGCTCCATTGCTGCTCAGCATTATTAAAGCTGTGACCCACACAGGTGAAACTCTTTGCACAAGCCTTTCTTCCTGTCCAGAGTTAAAGTCTGATGTCCTTCTTTGATTTCCTGCACATATCCACAGTGCACTGTAGGGAGTACCCAAGACACTACCCAGCTTCTTGAATTTCCCCTCAGCTCACTATCTTGTTTGACTCATGTCTTGCCTTATTCATTTCATTATGGACTCATACAACCTTGAGAGGGACTAATTCCCGCATCTAGGCCATTTGTCCTGAAGCTCCCTTGATAACAGTGAAGACTATATTATTTAATTATAAGTCTGTATATATTATATATAAGACTATATATTAGTCTTAATGTATAGTCATTGTCTGTCTTGGTTGTTCTTGGTTATTGTCTACAATCTACTTGTTTGTTTTTTACTTAACCTTCAAATACCACTTCTGGGGAATTCATGCTCCAAACAGAAGCTCTTCAAACATCCATTGCATTTATCTTCTCAGAGTTGGGAAAGGTTGCTAGAATAAGAGTGTAATCTTAGAAAAAATAAGCAGAAATAAGTAGTTTATAGAGATTGACTATTCAGTGAGTAATTGAGAAATGTTCATTAACATGCTCTATTGTAAAAAATCAGAAAATACATATTAAACACATGTCTAGGATCTAAAAGCCACTTGACAGTATCAGAAATATTGATTTCATCTTTCCAACTAAATTGTTGATCTGAATCTTTAACATTCTGTTTGCATATGAAGCAAAAAGGGCAAGAGAAGTTTGCTTTTTATTTAAATTAAATTTTAAATATTAAGACTTTGTGGTAGCTTTAGTTTGAAATCATATAGAGGACAGAACAACTATTATATTCTTTTGATGTTCCATAATTTAAATCCACAACGAAAGTCTCAGTTGCCCAATCAGTCTAATCAGTAAACATCTATAAAAGAAAGGAGTAAATAGATATGAATATGTATGTTAGAGGCTTAGAGCAAAGAAACTGCCTAATCATTTCTTGCATTAGTAAGTATTATGTAATGCTAGGCACGGGGCTGCTGTAGTTGAAAATGGTCAATTAAGAACATTCCAAGCTGTAAGTCCTCATTAGTGCTCCCCTGGCATTAACAATGATACTACATCTGCCTAAGTGGCACCCAGACTGTTCTTGTGAAGACATGGTAACCCCTTCAGGTCTGATTTTAAGAAACATGCATTATCAAATGACCTTCATCAGTAGTTCCCAAAGTGGGGTCTCTGCCACCTGGGGACTTATTAGACAGGCAATTTCTTGGGCTTCATCCAGCACTACTAAATTAGTAGCTCTGGAGGTGAAGTCCAGTAGTCTGTGTTCTAATTGGTCCCTCAGGTGATTCCAATGCATGCCTAAGTTTAAGCACTAATTTGCAAGAAGCATAAAGCATTTGTAAAAAAATATTTTGATCATGACAAATAGTCTTTAATTCTAATGAACAGTGAGGGTGCATATCAGCATTTAAAACTCGACATCATCATTAAATCATGAAAGACTTGAAACTTTCAAATAGATGTGTGTTCGCCTAAAACCAGTTATTTTAAAAAGGAGGGGAAAGGGCACTGTGATCAGAGAGGGATCCAGTTTCTCCCTTGGAGAATCCTCTGCATATGGTACCAGCCATACTTTGGGTGATAAAGACAAAAGATAGAGAGCAGTGTCCCAGTAAGAGCCAAAGTTGTAATGGCAGCTATGAAGCTGGCCTTTGTTTCCTGATTCTGGGCAGGCCCTATGGAACAATGCCTCTTTGACCAGAGGTTATCAAGATTTCTAGTCAGACCAGTAAGATGAAAGAAAGATTTTTTTTTCCCTACAGAGTAAATAAAAAAAATGCCATTCTCTTAGAACTGGATCCTCCCTCAGGGAAATAGTTTCATTTTAAAAAATATAAAATAAAATTAAAAAGGTTTTAGTCATGTAACAATTAAGAAATTACAATGATTTTTATGTAAATTTTGTATTGGAGACAGCAAGAGAGAAGGTTTCACACTAGTGAAGGAACATGTGTGTGTGTGCACGTGCACACATAACATACAGATATTATTTGCACTATTCAGTGTCTCAGAAAATTTTTATTTTATGTGTGTACAGTTTTCATCTACA
Organism: Sigmodon hispidus; assembly: GCA_004025045.1. Taxonomy (NCBI): domain Eukaryota; kingdom Metazoa; phylum Chordata; class Mammalia; order Rodentia; family Cricetidae; genus Sigmodon; species Sigmodon hispidus. Next base: position 47,090 of record PVIH01014593.1, on the reverse strand, counting down.
TGTGTCTGTGCATCACTTGTTTTCCTGGTGCCCTTGGAGGCCAGAAGAGAGCACTGGATCCCCTGGATCTAGAATTACAGGTGACTGTGAGCCACCATAACAGTATGGGAAAATGAACCCAGGTCCTCTGGAAGAGTAGCCACTGCTTTTAACCATTGAGCAATCTCTCCACGACCCCCATTCAAACATTTTAAAATTTTTCATGAGTTGGAGAGGCAGCTCACTAGTTAAGAGAGCATGCCACTCTTCCAGAGGGCCTGAATTCAATTTCTAACACCCGTGTAAGGTGGTTCACAACTACCTATAACTTTAGTTTAAGGGAAACCTGACATGTAATTTTAAAAAGAACAACATAGGCTGGTCCGAAGGTAGTGGGATGTTTCAATTGATTGTTCACAGTCAGTTTCAGATTGAACTCCTGTTCTACACCTTCCCCCTCTTCTCACTACTGCACTTGACTAGTCTTAAAAAAAAAAAAAAAAAAAAAAAAGAGCAACATACTGCTTTGCAAAGGACCCAAGTTCCAACATCCACATCAGGTGGCTCAAAGTCACCTAGAACTCCAGTTCTAGGGAATCTGACTCATCTGGCCTCTATTGGCATCTATATTCAACTAGCAGGCACATATCCACCTACCCCCAACCCCCTACACACACATACAGAGGAGAGAGAAAGAGAGAGGGAGGGAGAGAGAATTAAAAGCTGTAAACTTGTATATTTGATATATAAAGCTAATGTGTTTCTATCATTTGTTCTGTTGTCTGAGCTTTTTTATTAATAAATCATGGCCTAGGTGAGCCATAAATATTGTTAACACAAATGATGGTACCAAAATGCTGCTTACATCTTAAAACAGTTATCCACAGATGCAGTCAAGGTAGAAAATTTAAGAATTCCTTCTAAGAAGAGGACCCCTGGAAAAGCTGGGCCTCAGAAGACATGAGCAATAAACACAGCAAGAAAAGCAAATAAAAAGGTGACTTTTTACAGGACATTGGGCAAGATACAGTAACTATGTTATAACTGCAAATAACAGATGGGTTTGCAAAAGCTTGATTACTTCTTAATGAATTTTTAAAGACTTCCTTTAGTGCAGTTACAATTTTTCTACTATGTGGTCTTTAACAGCAATAACATGCTTTTACCCTCTACGTGTTAACTCGCCTCCTTGAAAGAATAGCAAATGGTGTGTTTAATATTCATTAAGCAAATACAGAAGTTTTAGACCTATTTGTATTTGCAAACAATCCCTTTGCAAATAAAAGTCTCTTTTCAGAGATAAATGTGGGCAGAGAGAAGAGAACCTGTGAGGTCTGCCAGAGGTAGAACATCTTCAGTTTATATCACTCTATTTACAAAATGCACCGGAGAATGGCTTCTACTTCACTCTGTGAGGTTGGGTGCTACCATTGTTTGTAGACCATCTTTTGATGCATATATGACATACACATGTGTATTGCAGTGTAAGGCCCTTTTTAAATTTTGTACTCCCATTCAGGGCAGGTTTTTTTTTTTGGAAGCCAGCAGAAGCTAGACTTGAGGGAACCTTATTTGCAAAAGTCCATTTCAAGAATAAACTGTAGTATGTTCTCACAGTCTTATATTTTGATAAAATTTGAAAATTATTTGAACTGCAATTGATTTTGGAGCACTGGTTTTGCTGACTTTTTTCCATCCCCTGATCACTGATATATTCTGAATCTGACTCAAAGGAGCATGAGCTGGGGAAAGCATTTAGATTGTGCTTGCGTTTAGTGGCTTATTTAATGTGGTTTGCAGTCAGTGTGTGTATAGTTAAGTTACTGCTAACTGCTCTGGTGAAGAAATGACAGTTGGGAACTTCCTGACTACCTGAACCAAATCCCAGAGCTATATATATAAATGATGCTGCAAATGTGTTTCATAGTATTCAGCACCTGAAGGACATGGATAGTACAGAAGGAAACAGAACCAGAAGCTCATCATCTATGGTCCTTTCTAGACTTAATCTAAACACAAATATAAATTACCTATGTCCAGGGAGTATCTGCATTCCTGTTCTCTAAAGAATATTAAGAAATTTCTGTCATGTAAGGGGGTGATTAAAGATCTCAGACTTCCAAAAAAAATTTTAGGATACATCAAGTTACTTAGTAGAAAACATGTTTCCCCTCCAAATTTTGTAGTGAATGCATTTGTCACTCAACTGTGTAACTGTTGAAACTTAGCTTATTCTAAATAAATATTTATTTTCTGTCACCCTTGATATTTATAGCTTCTTATGTTTAAAGTTCTGTATCAAATTCACTGGGCTTACTGGTAAGACATTATTTCTGACTATATCTTTGAGAGAGATTCAAAAATAGATTAGCATGTGAATCCAGAGGCTGGATATGTGTAACATAGCTGGTCACCATGCAACCTACAAAGGACCAATCAGAACTCAAAAGCATAAAAATGTCATGCTTGCTCCCTTTATGCTAGAATCCCATCTCCTTCCCTCAGTGTTCCTGGCTCTCAGGCCTGCTTCCTTGAACCAAATTAAGTCACCAACTTTCCTAGTCCTTCGACTTGCAAAGAAAAGACCAGAGGAATTCCAAGCCTCCATAATCATATAGGATATACATCATAACTACCCATAATAAATATAAGATAGATGATTATCTCCTATTTATTATGTTTCCCTAGTAAACCCTAATACATATCTCACACTTTTTCCTAAAGATGTTTTCAACAATTGAATTAGCTGTAAACATCTCAAATGTCTGGGTCACCATTCATATTCCTGATACAAAAGAAAAAACTACATCTTACTCAACACAAAAATACCACAGTTCTATTTATAACCATTATCATTTTAAAATTTTTATGTATTTTATGTGTGTTGGTGTTTTGCCTGAGTATATATCTATGTATACCAATTGTGAGTTACATGTGGATGATGGGAATTGAACCTGGGTCCTCTGGTTAGCACCCCAAACTACTAAGCTACCTCTCCAGTCCTGTTATCTTTAATAGATTTAAGAAAATCTAATTGCAAGGGGAAAAAAATGAAAGGAAGACACAGAGGAAGGAGAGAAAGGAACCAATCAGTGACTGTGGCGGGTGGTTGATGGGGTGGGAGTGGGGAGGCTTTGTCAACAAATCTGGAATCAAAATCTTACCACCATGATTCATGATCTGTGTAGCCAATTGTTTCACATCTTTACCTACAAAACGAGGGTGACAACACCCACTTAGCAATATTATGGGGACTAATTTGTGACAGACTTAAAGGACCTGGCCAAGGGCTTAGCACGGGTAAGGAATTTGATTAAAAACTTAAAATTCCTTATTCTAAAATGTGCAGTCTCATTATTTTCCCCAAACTATACGTCCATTAGGATGTGTGAGCAAACAATAATAATTGCAGCATTTTCACAGCAAATTTTGAGCAGTATGACATATGTAGGAAGTTTGTTTCTTTTTTTGTCAAGACATGGAACTGTCTGTACAAGGTGTGAGAGTATGTCCTCTTCTGTTCTGAACAGAAGTTAGCAAACTGTTGTGCATGAGCTATTAAGGGAGTGAAATTGGGTGGCAAACCTCTATATTTGGGATCCTGAAGTTCTCCCAGAAAACCATGTATGGAAGGCCTCTGGTGCTACTGAAGGATGGTGGGCCGTCAGGAGGAAGAAAGGCCTCCTAGCCCATGCCCTCAAAGGGATATTCTGGACCACAACCCTTCTTCCTCTCTGTTTCAGACACAATTAGGTGAATAGTTTTCTTTGCCGAATGCTGCCACTGTGGTGTGCTGTCTTGCCATTGGCCCAAAATGAGTAAACTAACTATGGACCGAAATCTTCTCAGGTGTGTTATCCTGGAAGCTGATGAACACACACCACACTTTGGAGTTTTGCAGTTGAGTTCCTATACTTCAGAGACATAGTAACAGTTCAAGCCACCACCCATTCTGTTTCAAAGGCAGCTAAGTGTAGTAAATGGGGAAAATTCACAAGCAAATGACAGAATTGCTAACAGCTCAGAAGTCAGCCCAACCCAACTGCCTCTAAAGTAGATCTGCACAGCTGTGGTGATATGAACAATAAGAACAGAACAACTTTAGATGTTTCCATTGAAATCAGAAAACTACCAGTATTAAATTCAGGAAAAAATGAAAATGAATATTAGGCTTTACAATGGGGGTGGGGTGGGGAGGCTAATGGTTAAAACATCACAAAAGAAACCTGAAATTCCTCCATTGACAATGTACATCCACATAGTTATTTATCCTTAGACTAGAAGGAGCTATAACAGCTACAAAGCTGTGGATAGAAGTATTCAGTGGTCCATTAAGCTCAGGAAAGCTGGTTCTTTGTATATGAGCATCTCACCTGACGTCTTTTCTAGACATAGTTATGGTTACTCTCTTGCTGGAGGATTTGCATTCTACCCAAGCTCCAATGCCATTCGATTCTGTCTTCCTCGGACTTAGACTTTGGGGCAGCATAGCTCATTCTATAGACCTTTTACAAACAGATAAATAAAAATTTATCCATCTGTGCTTTTCATCTTTCCACTGCCTACTGATCTAGAATCTTAGGGGTAGAATGGACCAAATAAGTCAGAATTCTCTTTGATAATCAGAAGCCATTGTTACAGTGATTTTCAAAGAGAGACATGTGGCCCTGAGTTCTGTAAATGCTCGTTCTGTCCTTTGCCATTTGGCTTTCTTATTACATCACAACCCTTCCCTGCAGTTCTACCCACAAGTCATGCTTAATTTCCTCTGTAACCTCCGAAATACATCCCAAGCTCCCTTCACAAATTAGCCTTATGCATTTTATGAAACACACACACAAGCACAATTGGAAGCAATCACATCCTGTCTCTTCCACACAGAGCCTAACAACCACGATTCTTTTAAGCACTTTTGTCTTGGGCTAGAATTCATGACATCCATTTCCTCCTATTTATTCATTACCATTATCCTGTATTCATTGCCCCACATCTGACAGGCACTCTTCTAATTGTCTAGGACCTATTGGTATTAAATAGCTCCATGGATGAATGAAATTGCCCAGGACAGGTACAGCAAAAAGAATTACAAGGTTTCTTGAGAGCCTGTATTAGGCATAGATCTGAGGTGGGAGACCTGGCTGTGGGATGGGATACAGCTCAGTGTAAGAGCACGTGCTCATGGGAAAAGCTGCCCACCCTGGGTGGTTAATGGATGAATGAAGAATTGAAGGGAGAGGAGATGCTAACTAGAGCAGGATAGTGAAGTGGCAACCAGGGGGAGGACCCTGGCCAGAAAGTAAGAAGAAACGGGAGATAGATGGGAATACTATAGGTGCAGAGGGTGGCGAGATCAACATGGAGTGAGAAAGGGCATCAGTGACAAACCAAATAAAGCCCTTCATGACAGAGTGATAGGGAGTTCCTTCCTTATCCCCAAAGCAAGTAAAAGCCGTTGAAAGATTCCAAACAGAAGCCTGGGAGGGAGGTCTGTCTTTGGAAGACAGTCTGTCTCCAGTAGAAACTCAGGATGCTATTTCATGTCTCAGAAAAGAAGAAATGATGGCCTGTGGGCAGAGGTTCTGGAGGAGAGAAGACTGGCATCCGGGTATAAGAGTGAAAGGACACGGCAACAGCTAGAAACCGACTGCGGAAACACTAAGTGATGAGCTGCATAACAGGATGGATGGGCAGTAACACTTCCCTAGGATAGGTGTGTGTGGAAAGCACATCATGAAGCTGGGTGATGGTGACTCAGAAGCCATCAATCTTCTTGCACCCTCTCACTATAGGCTCCCAGGATGTTGGTAATTTCTTTTTTCTTTTGTAAAAATACAGCATTCTCCCCCTCCCATTAGTTAGAGGAATCTGTAATTACCATGATAAAACGGTTCCACTTCTAATGTCATATTTAATAGTCAGAAATATTAAAGTGCAGCTTCATCATATCACAGCAATTGACTTCAATGCTACCTACATAGAATTACACAAATTTCTACACAAGAGCGGTGTTAAATCTCTGCCTTCTTTTTTAAATTCCACACAGATAATCTTTTACTCCTACACTCAAACCATTATATCCTTCTCAAGCCAACCACAAGGTCACTGTTCACCTTCCAGCTCTCTCAGGTGTCACTTAACTGAGACATTTTAATATTCCATCACACACACACCTGTGTACAAGCATGATCACACACATTCCATACATAACCCAGAGCTTCCTAGTGCCAAGGAAATGCCCTGCCACTGCATCCCTGATCATGACTTTTTTTTCACATCCTTACTTATTTTGTGTGTTGGTGTACATACACAAGCCTTAGTTCTTTTTTTTTTTTTTTTTTTTTTTCTAGCATGTGAATCTCAGAGATCAAACTCAGCTCACCAGGTTTGGCAGCAAGTGCTAGTTGATAGTTCACCAGCTCCATCAAGACTTCAAAACAAAACAAACAAAACCCTACAACTTTTAAAAACTCTGATGTGATCTATTTACCCTAAATAGCTAAAAAGTTTTCACATTTCTTAGAACATGTGATAATAAAATGTGTGTCATTTTACCTAGGAGGGCTGAGCCTATATCAGCAACCTTCTAAACCTTGAGCAAACTGAGCCTCAACATAGATTTATTTGAGTAGGGAAATTAGAATATGCAGAGGGAGCAGGAGATGAACATGCCATGCTAATAAAGGTACCACCATGTGACAGCACAGAAAAAAATATGAGTTAATTTAAATGTAAGAATTAGCTAGTAATAAGCCTGAGCTGTCAGCCAATCATTTATAATTCATATTCAGCCTCTGAGTCATTTATTTGGGACCAGGCAGTTGGGACAGAAAACGTCTGTTTATAGGTAATATTATATCCTTTTGGGGTCTTTTATGGAGTTGAAGACTAGGTAGTTATAGTTGTAATTTTCCTTAGTTATGATAGAAGGTAATTTAGTTACAGAACTTTGAACTCATCAAGGTAGATTAAATAATGGAGTATTTTCTCCAAATATGCCAAATGCAAATGAACTAGACATTGTGAATGTAATTCTTACATAATTATTCTTATTGTTTATAGTATTATGTTAGAGTTAAAACTCCTTTTTATTTAGACAAAAAGGGGGAAATGTGGAATAATCTTTTGTACACTGTGAATATGTGTCACTCTGACTGGTTTAATAAAAAGCTGAATGGCCAACAGCTAGGCAGGATTTTCAGGGCAGAGAAAAGCTAGGAAGAAGAAATTGGAGACAAGAGGAGATGCAGAACAAGAAGCATGTATATTACAAAGTAAAAGTAATAAAACCATGAGGCAGAAAGTAAATTAATAGAAATGGGTTAATTTAAGTTATAAGAGGTAGTTGGAAACAAGCCCAAGCTACCAGCTGAGCTTTTATAATGAGTCGTGATTTGGGAACTGACAGGAGGGACAGAAAAATCCACTCTGTTATTACAGATCATCTCAAATTCTTGTCCATTAAATTAGTCAGCATGTGATTTCTGCTTCTTCCTCTTATCTTTCCTTTGCCAGGTATTTGTAGAAGGAGAGATTTAGGTTGATGAGGCTGCTGAAGGGAAGCACGAGCTGTAGACCAGTTCTCAAAAGTGGGCTCCTCTCTGTCTCAATCTTGACTCAGTATTATTACCATCTTTTGCACTGTGAAATACCTAACCCCACAACTTCTCCAATAGCGATGAAATGCCCTTCATTCAGTCCACCACATAAATGTGCCTCATTTTTGCCAGCTATGTGTTTGGTGCTAGTGCTGAAACAACGAATGTAAAAGATCACAGTCCTTCATTGGGATAAAGTAAGATTTTTGAGAGATGAAAATTCTGAATGCTGTGAAGAATGAGGATGAGAGCAAGGACAACAGCAGTAGGAGTGGATATGGGACACAGACTGGAAGGCTAGTGTTGCAATAATCCAACAAGGGGAAGATGGCAGGACAGTTGTGGCAAACCCTATAATTATTTGAGAATTGGCTAGTGCGTTAGTTACCTGTTACCTTGGAAACCTTCTGATGGGTGGTCCACATATACAGAGGTCTGAGGAAAAGCAGCATTGCTTGCCTGCCTGTGCTTCTTGTTAGTATGTCCATGTGTTACTGCTATTGCCATCAAATTCCAAACTCTTCAGTCTTCCAACATGGATTAAAGATGAATGGCTTTCTAGAATCTTCCAGGACTTCAGCACCAAAATAGGACTGCTAAAGGATTCAGCTTATGGACTGAACAGCTATGAGGTTCTTAGATTCTAGTATATAGATGGACATTGTTTTATTACCCAGTATAGTAATTTGAATGTAATGGGCCCCCATAAACTTAAAGAAACAGCACTATTAGGAGGTGTGGCTTTGTTGCAGTAGTAGGTATGGTCTTGTTGGAGGAAGTGTGTCACTTTGAGGTCTCATATATGCCCATGCCACATTCAGTGCTTCAGTCCACTTCCTGTTGCCTTCTCATCAAGATATGCAGCACCATGCCTGCACACTGTCATGCTCCCTGTTGTGATTATAATGGTCTGAACCTCTGAACTGTTTAGCTGCCAACACAATTAAAAGTTTTCTTTTATAAGCATTGCTGTGGCCATAGTGTCTCTTCACAGCAATAGAAACCCTAACTAAGGCATCTTCCTTATAATCTATTTCAATAAGTGTGTGTGTGTGTGTGTGTGTGTGTGTGTGTGTGTATTTTCAGTTCTTTAAAGGACACAGTAGTTTGAAAAGATTGGAAAAAAGAGGTAAGGAAGAGGAAGAAAGGAGAAACCAAGATGATGCTATGGTTTCATGGTCTTGAGCTTTCAGGTTGATTGATGGAGAAACTGGAAAAGAAATAAGTTTGTGGGGGCATAGTTTGTGAGTCCTCTCTGCACACATTCAATTTGTCATGTTTGCAAGACATTCACATGGAAGCATTGACTAGGTAACTGGATATACAAGGCTGCAGGGCATTCACAGAGAGTTATTGGTTTGAAGGTAGTGGTTGAAAGCTATGGGAATGGCAGAACTCATCAAGCAAAGGAGAACAGATTTCCCAGAGCTCACAAACTGGCTCTTTACATTCTTACATAATGTCTATACCAAGTGTGTCACCCAAGAGCAAGCGGTGCAGAGCTCCAGATTCCCATAGGCCACTTTATGCAGAAACCAAGGAACAGCCTACCAAGAGGTAGAAGTTCACCTTTCCCTCCTGAATGTCTCACTTGGTCACCTGAGCCACAGGGCAGCTAGTCATTGGCATTCTGAAGAACATTGCCTACAAATTGCCTGCATTCCCCACTAGCTGGCCATTGGCTGTTGCTCTCAGGCTAAAATGAAGTAACTGAAACCATATAGCCTCACCTGTGTATGAGCAGACCTACCATATTCTTCTGAAGGCCCATGTAGGCTCAGGCTACCGACCGACCCCCACCACATCATTTCATGAATTTTGATAAAAATGTCATCAAATTTTTCCAATCTTTAGAATCTTCACCTGATCATGACTTTAATCTTTTATCAGTTTAAGGACCTAGATGTAAACTATTTGCTGTGAGAGATTTGTGGATGCAAAGGATCAGAGACTTGTTCCCAGTTTTATAGTCAGTCACTTAACCTGCTGACTGCTGCACACCAACAGAAACATCACCACCACCACCAAACATTACCACACAAACCAAGCCCCATGTCAACCTGTCTCTATAACACCAGTATAAGTGGAAAAACATTGAGATGTTTCAAAGCATCTGTGGGCAAAAATAACAATGACGACAACCTGGGGGCTCCTCTGGCCTACTATGTGGGTAAAAGTGACATGTCACAGGCAACCTAGTATGTGCTGTCTATGGTAAAGGTGTCTCTCATACCAGCCTTTGCCTTGTTGCAAAGTGAGACTGAGAGAGTTAACAGCATATGAAGCAGGGTCACATGTGTATATTGACATATAAGCAAATAATTACCACACTCAATTTACTGGCAACATTAAGTAATCAAAGCAGACTCTTAGGGAAGGGAGAGCTGTGCTGCATCTCTCAGCAGAACTAGAGAATGCTTCTTCTGTCAGTCCATGCAGCCTGAACCTAAGCACGAAGAAAGCGTCTCCAGAAAGGCCAATAAGTAGAGCAGGAATTCTAAGCTAGAGAGAGAAGTGCATTTGAATGCACAGAGGAGAAGAAACAGATGGTGTGTCTGGGATACCACACCCCTGCTGGTACTTAAGAGTGAAGACATCGGTGTGCAGACATTGAATTCAATAACAATGAATCATTCAGAATTGAGAGAGCTGTCTAACCTTTTCATTTCCCCCATCTTCATTCAGGAGACCATCTCAGTCAGCCTGGAAGGAGGCTCTAAACACCTCTCCTTTGATGGTAGTAGGCACTGAGTGTCAACTCTAGGACTTTGTGCATGCTAAATGTCTACCACTGAGTTGCACTCCCAGCCCCAAACACATCTCTTGCAAGCCAGTTTTCCTTTCTAAAAGCAGATTTCAGGCTTAGAAGGAGGTTCTGTTTTGTTTTTTCACTATGTAACCCACACTGGACTCCAGTTCAAGGTCTTCTTCAGCTTTCCAAGAACTGGCATGGCAGGTGTGTGTCACTCCCAGGTAACAAACATTGTCTGTCTGCAGGATTTGCATTGCATATATTATATTTGATCTTCTAGTTAAAGCAAAATATCATTGACTTTTTTTTCACTTCCATTAAGGATATACATTTTTTTCCTAAACAAATTTGCTAATGGATGATTTAAATAGTAAGTAGAGAAAAATAGGAGTTAATCATAACTTGGTAATTGTAGTTGGAATTATGACCGTGGTCTGAGGTTTTAGAATACTTTCTAGGAGACAAGTCAGTGCCCCCAGTTATCACTGGGTTTTTATCAGAGAAATATGGCAAAAAAAGATAAAGTATAAAACCTCAGGCATTCATGTTTCCCTTTTGTCTTGGAATTCACTTTGTAGACCAGGCTGGCCTCTAATTCACAAGGAGCCACCTGCTTCTGATTCCTGAGTGCTGAGATTAAAGGTGTGTGCCACCACTGCCTGACTCCTGGCTCCTTGCTCCTGGCTCCCTTTTATATTTTCTATCCAGGTGGCTTCCAGGACAAAGCTCATACTTTTCAAGTCTCCATCCCCTTAGCTTTCTATTGCAGATCTGGTTTACAGAAATGTAAAGGATACACACGGTATGTGAAGGTCATTTGAATGTACATATCAATATATCATTAACTTTGTTTATGACTTCTCAACACACTTCTCAAGGTTAACCAGATTGACCCAATTCTGTTAGACTGCAGGTCTGAACAGCTGTAATTTGCTTTAGACAATAAATCAAATACACATTTTTTCCATTAACATATATAGAAAGTTAATAACACAACTAATGCTCCCAACTATTCCCAGGCCATCCAATATGGTTGTAAATGGAGGAGGCGACCACCTACCCAGCCCAAGTCTCATGTTCCCATACTGAGTCTTTATGTTCTTCTGAAGGCACAATTTTGTAGCACTTTCAAAATAAACTTTCAGCAGCTGGATGTGGTGATACATGCCAGTAATCCCAGAACTTGGGAAGCAAGGCAGGAAGAGTTCAAAGACTATCTTGGGCAACCTGGGCTCTGAGAGTATCTCAAAATACCAACCAAAAAAAGTTAGGCCTGGGGGGAGATGGCTCAGTGGGAAATGCACTTGCTGTGCCAGTTTGAGGAGCTGAATTCTGATGCCCAGAACCCATGTGAAAAGCTCAGCAGCACACAACTACAATGACAGCAGCAGGAGGCAGAGAGACTCATCCTGAGGGCTTGCTAGCCAGCCTATCTAGTCAAAACAGCCAGCTTCAGTTTCAGTAAGACTATCTCAAGAAATAATAATGATAACATGGAGGAGAAACTAAGAAAAGACATCTTGCTCTCAACCTCTAGCCTCCTTGTCCATCCCATGGTCACCTACACACAGCACACACACATGCATATATGTGCATACATCACACACTCTCTTCTTACCATATAGATACACACAGCACACAGAAAAAAAAACCTTACTAAATAGTAAATAATAAAATAAACTCCCCGCCCCCCCCCCACCAAAAGGCTCACAGAATTATTTAAGCAACATAGCCACCTCTCTACATACACAGTACTCAGGAAAGGAAGAAATCAATGCATCCCCTTAATGTACCCCCTACCCCCACCAGTGTCAGCCACTTTTCCCTACCATGGAAGAAGCCTGAGACATTGCTACAGGGGTAAACAAAGACTCTGGGTGCCACCATATGGTCCCTGAACTTTCCACTTCAAAGCCAAGAGGATGCTGAGAGGAAACACAGAAATGTTTTGGGTTGAATGTGATACCATATCTGAGTGAGAGATAAATGGGACTAACCTAGCTCCCTTAGTGCAGAGAACCCCAGATCCCTAGCACTTGGTAGGACGATGTAAGAGACTGAAAGCAGTTTTCTCACAAATCATAATTTTACTTTTCTAAATAAGGCTTGAGCACTGGGGACAGGGTCACTGGAGGGTCTTCTGTTGTGGTCCTACACTTCTGTTCCCAGGAAGTGTATCACTAATGGGGTTATCTCCTACCACAGAGGAACACAAATGCAAGAAAGACACTGGCAATCTCCTGACTAGGTCTGCCATTCTAGTTAAAGCACAGTGCAACACTTAAGGCTGCTTGCTCATCTTCAGTGGTGACAGATCTGACCTTTACATTTATATTTCATTGCCATGCTTCTAAATAAACTACTGCATTTAAATTATCTCTTTTAACAATACAGTACAATTATAAAAGCAGTTTTTAGATATGTAGAGTGTAATCAGTATAATGAACACACATATTTTTAAATGAAAATAATCTTACATTTTAAACAGGTTTTTAAAATGCTTACACACCCACATGCTGTTGGAAACTGTAGCTTTGACTGACTAAAAGGACTGAAAATTATTGTGCTCGGTCCCCTACACACCACATTCAAGAAATTACCTGTTATATCTAAATCATCTATCTCATCAGACCATTAATGATCTGATTATGGCCGTGGAAATGTTCTTCATTTTGCAAATCCTGGTGACATTATTATAATCACAGACAACATGCAGGCAAACAAGTGTGTTTCTAGGGTGTGGTATTCCATCTATTGAGCTATGAATAGTTTCAGAAATTGTCTTTGAAACACTGAAAAAAATGTCAAATCATTTAAGAATAATAACAGAAGAAACCAAGGTACGTAATTTCCCTACAGAACATTTGCTTCATCTCAGGACCCAAATGTTCCTAGTCCAAGTAAACCCTCAAAGCCTGTCTGTCCCTCTGATTGTTAAGTGTGAATAACTGTGAGCTAGATCTGACATGTGCCTATAAAAACAAGTAAACCAGCAGAAACACATTTCCTAAGCATCAGAAAGCCACACCCAGAAATAAGCACCAGTTATTTTTAAAGTTAGCAAAACAAAATAATACCTCTTCTTCAGCTTTTTGGTTTCTCAGCGTTGATAAATACTTCCTAATTGAGTTCAGAGGGTACTTTTTGAAGTAGGAAAATTTAGATGATGAAGGCAACAAATTCTCCATACTGAAGAAAGCCAGAGGGTCCTTGTCTGCCCCTCCCTGCCAGCAGCCAAACGCAATCGAGAAACTTGGCCTCAAACGCCTAGCAGGCTGTATGAAGCTCCAAAACTTCCAATGGGGGAAGGAAAAAAAGAAAAAAAAAAGTAGCCTTTGTTCTTGTTCTTATATCTCCATCTTAGGGTGAGAGTTCCTGAAGAAAGTAGATGGCTGAGTGTGGTCAATTATCTAGAAGCCTCCAGAAATGCAATGCTCAGGGGCCAGAGCCAGGAAGAAGTTCAGGGCTGGCCCACAGAATGTAAATAGCCAGCGATAGGGATGTGGCTGACTGTCCTATTTCCAGCAGCAGCGCTCTGTTGCAAGCTCTGTTAATATTAGTAGCTGGTGACTTTCCATACCCACAGACTCTCGTGAGGTTTAATTTTAATTCTTCCGACAGTGGTTTTTTTTTTTTTTTTTTTAAAGGGTATGACATGTGGTTTTCCCAGTTTCCTTTTAGATTTCTTGCCATTGCCAGCACACACAACCTTCAACTATGTCTCAGTTCAAAAGTGTCAGTTCTTTCAGCCTTGAGAAGCACTGTTTTAGGAGAATTCTTTTTGAAACTGAACAAATCTCTCTCTCTCTCTCTCTCTCTCTCTCTCTCTCTCACACACACACACACACACACACACACACACACACACACACACATTCAGGGTCACCATGGAGTTGGCTCTGAGGACTTTCAATGTGCTCTGTGGTACATTATGTTGCATGCCAATAACCAGATACTTTGCATTAATTGGACAATGGCTGCAAACAGATTCATTTCTGAGTTAAAAGGCTTCTTGCCTCGAATTCTTATCACAAATACACAGGCTGACTTTGGAACCATTAAATGTCCTCAGGCTTTCTCCTGAGTGTTTGGGAGAGCATACTTTTATTATAAAAGGGATTCATGCTTCCAAAAGAGGGAAAAGGGTAGAAAAAGAGCATCACAAGAGGTCCGTGGTCTTAAAGGCTATGAAATTATAATTTGAAAGTTTATTTCCTTTGTCATCTATAGAAGTCATGGGGTTTGTAATCGAAGTCCTCAGACACCCCCTCTGCACTGTGTGTGTGTTTGTGTGTGTGGGGGGGGTGTGGGTGTAGGCGTATAGACCCATGCTGGCCCATAAAACCAGGGAATCAATGTCCTGTTCTATTACTTTCTATCTTATTCCTTTGAGACAGGGTCTCTGAGTGAACCTAGAATTACCTGGGGAAGCCATCAAGTCACAGCCATCCTCTTGGGTTTGTGTTCCATGGGGCAGTAATTACAGGAATATACACCCATGCCAAACACTTTATGTGGGTCCCAGGGATTCAAATTTAGATCCCTATTCAGGCACAGCAAGTGTTCTTCTGTAGCCCTTTAAGCCACCCAGGTTGATTGGTGGAAATAAACGATTTCATTTGGGGGTTGTCATGTAGGAACTAGGGTGGACATCCATCAATAAGCAAGTAACTCATAGGTGTGCTTCAAGGTGAAAAAGCTAGTCTCCCCTCCAGTAAGAGCAGACCTTGAGAGGAAGAGGGGTTAGGCAGAGCTCATGTCACAGACTGAGTTGTCCCCCAGGACAGCCTCTCTGACACTCTTAGATGGGTCACCTGCCTTCAGGGAACATACCTGATGGCCTGCTGTAGAGTGTACCACCAGCAGTGAGATCATCTATCAGGCTGGCTTGAGGCTCTCCAGCAAGGTGGTTTTTCAGACTCATCTGGGCCTGGAGACAATTCCAAGAAGTCCTTTTCCTATTACTCCTGGGGATGAGTCTTGAGAGGCCTCGCCTCCTTTCTTATGCTTACAGAAACTCTTAAGTGTCCTCTTCCATGTGCTGAAAAATGCAGACTCTAATGAGGGCAGGAGAGAAGTGATGTGCTCACTGCCAGTTCATGACCCAGAAAAGCAATCAGCTCATAAGCCCAGACACCTGGGCCACCCCAAGTCCCTAGAAAGACAAAGGGCCCCAGGGATCATAGGGATATATTCTGTTCATATCCATTCTGGGATCCACAAGCTGGCTCCTTTTACAGGACCTCTTATAATATTTGAACTTTTATGCCTTTATTGTGGGCAGAAGCCCACAGCCTGCTCAGCATGGCTGCTGATCAAAACCTTCTCCCAGTGAGAAACACAAAGCAGAGTTCAGTTTAGATCAGATGGTTGTTTTGTGATCACCGTTTCCAGGCCTAAGGAGAGTGATGAAAAGAGATGAGAAGAAAAAAAAGAAAAGCACAAAACAAATTTCTGTTCTATTATAACATAAAATAGATATTGGTGAGCTAGAGATATGGCTCAGTGGTAAAGCAGGCTCCTGGGTATAGTCCCCCAGTGTTCCAAAAAAGGAAAAAAGAAGGAAGGAAGGAAGGAAGAAAGGAAGGAAGGAAGGAAGGAAAGAGAGAAATGGGTGAAAAAAATGTAACTAAGACTGCTTTTGTTGCTTAACTAATAACAAGTATAATTTATAGGGAACATTTATTTGGCCTCTGGACACTGCAGCAAATTATTTGTTCTATGTCAAAGCAATCTTATAGCCCCCCTGAAATGAAGTCCAGAGAAGGTAAACAACACAGTAAGGTCACACACAGCAGCAAAATATAAGGTTCTAACCAGAGAGGCCACCCAGAGTCTCCCTACCCAACCATTGCACAGCCTCAATCCACACCCAGAAACACACTAAGGATAAAAACCTGTTAAGCCGTTAGAGAGAGAGAGAGAGAGAGAAAGGTTGCCTGATAAAAATTTACTTATGAGGATGGTTAAATTTAAGATCAGATTCATCTTTATGAAAAAATAAAATTTCTATCCTGAATTTTCTATAAATAAAGTACACATCATCTGTGTTTTTATCTTCTTTGTTTCACTGAGTATCAAGCCAAGAGACTCACACATGCTAGGCAAGTGTCTTTTACTGAGCTGCTTACCCAGCCTGCCCTTCTTAAAACTTTTGAGATAGTGTCTTGCTAAATGGCCCAGGTTGGTCTTGAACTGATGATTCTCCTATCTCAGCCTCCAGAGTAGCTGAGATTACACAGAGTAGCTTTATTTACCTAGATTATAAAGATTCCCTTCTGCTATGATCCTGGTGATGTCACAGAGAGGTTGTGTCTGTAGATACAGGCATTCTGCTCCCAGATTTTAAAAGCCACAGCACTTTCTCTTTCTGTTGACAGTTTGCAACAGCCCATCTCATGCTAATAAGAAACACAAGGGGCTGGAGAGATGACTCAGCAGTTGGGAGCACCCTCTGCTCTTCCAGAGGACCCGAGTTCGATTCCCAGCACCCACATGGCAGCTAACAGCTGTCTGTAGTTCCAGTTCTAGGCAAACACCAAGGCAAATAAATAAATAAATAAAAGTGTTTAAAAAAAAAAAGAATATCAAGAAACACAAGTGAGGATTTTCACATAGCCCATTTCTCAGATGGGAGTCATAAGCAGCTTGGGTTTCTAGTGTAGGCATCTCTGTTGGTGTGGCCTTCACAAGAGCCAGTTTAGATTATTACTGTAACTCAGTTATATTGGTGAACAGCAGCCACTCAGAGTCCCCATGACTGCAGCACACATCTGTAAGGACTGAAAGGCCTCTGGCACAGCAGCACAATAGGGAACAAGGGCTCACTCCCACACCTTGTCTATTCTCTAGGAAAATAACCAGCAGGAACCAAATATCTAGGAGTCATAAACCAAGGTTGCAGTTCCACAGTGACAGGGACTCACGTGTTCTCCTTCATTTCTAAGAATTGCCAACTTTTTAACAAAGTGCTTTAGAACCCATTTTCCCCTCCCCACTGGAAAAGCAACACTAAAAGGTCAAATAGTGACAAGGAGTTGAAGCAAGATACCATTTAAATTTCTCCCTTTCAAATGTTAAAGGAGAGCGAATGAAAAAGTGAGTTTGTGAACCATCTACCATTGTGTATTGCACAGTTACATAGTTCATCAATGCACAGGACTGCCTACTCATTAAGAGGAAGAGGCAAAGGGAGAAGAAAGGAACCCAAGAGTTAAATCCAGGCTGGGATTCGGAAAAGGACAACAGAAAATGTACCTCCGGGATGCCTTTGATACTTCCCAGTTGCATCAGGACAGAAACTCAGACCTCACTAATCTCTTTGTCCTTCCAATCAGTGCTGAGAGTTTCCATCAGGAAAATGATTCCACTCTCTGGGAATTAATCCAACCTCGAAATAGAGTGACAAGCAGGCAGGCAGAATGATGGAGAAGCTGCTCGCCCAGAACACAGAAGCCACTTTTTATTATAAATTCTACTGAGAAGTCTCTCTCATCCTTCCCGGGCTGCAGATACTGGCCTTGTCTCTTGCTGTCTTGAAGGACAGTGTTAAATGAGGTCAGCAGAGGGGAAGGGAAGCCATTTAACCCAGCTCATCAGGGCAAGTTAATGCAGTGTCAGATTCCACCTCACAGAAAGATTAAAGTTCTTGGCAACTACACAGGATGTTGTCTTAGAACCCACACCACACAGGGGATGATCATACTACAGCTACATATGGACCATACAAAAGCCACATAAAGAATCCCTGGTCATTCCGCATCTTAGCCACAACTCAGAAAATTCCACATGTCTAATTGTTCTCTAAGCTGTATAACTTTTGATACCTTTAGATTTCTAGTTTCATATGTTAATGTCTCAGATTTAACTATAATATCAATGAGACTTTTGTCTTCTATTTAAGAAATAAAATTATTTTTCTGCAAAGTTTAGGCACACTGGTTCTCAACCTGTGGGTTGTGACCCCTTTGGCAAACTTCTTTCTTTAGAAATATCTACATTACAATTCATAACAGTAGCAAAATTACAGTTATGAACTGGCAATGAAGATAATTTTATGATTTGGGGTCACCACAACATGAGGAACTGTATTAAAGGGTCTCAGAATTATGGAGGTTAAGAACCACTGGTCTAGTGCCAAACAAGAACACATAACAGAAACACGTGTATTTACCCTCAGAGTTTCTGATTCAGTTAAGCCCAGGGTTAGAAGCCTCTGTTGTTTTTCTGATGGTGCTGATGCTGATAGGCTGAGACCCTCTCTTTGAACTGTCAAGTAGGATGCAGATATAAAGAGATGACTCGTGCATAGATGTGGGCCAGAGCTGTTCAAGAGCTTCTATCCAACACACATTTGTAAATGCATTTCCCAGGATTAGTGTGTTTCCCCAAACCAAACCCATCTCTTTTCTTATAGCCATTTTCTTAAAGCCATGAGGTGGGTCCGGTAGTCACATGGGCATCCCATGAACTCCCATCTTGCCTTAATATTGGATTGCCCCCAAACTCTCCCATCCACTTCCTCTTATCACACTGCTGTGACACTCAGGTGAGGCACGAAGACAGAGAGGTCAACCGTCAATGGCTGGACCAGAAAACACAGCTCTCCCTTCTCTCCTTATACCACGGGCCCTTGTCCCTTCCAGCTTGGGGAAGGAAGTCTAAAGCCAGGCCTTCTCAAAGCTATGGCCCTCTACAAGCCATCCCCAGCCATCATCTGCTTACCTCTGTCTTCAGCATGGCTGCTTTCAGATGGGCCCTCACAATTGTACATCAAAGACTTAACTACAAATTCTTTAGAGGAAACATAAGAAGCCTCTAGGAGGCTTATTGTTTGAGAAGGACTTCAAGGTGTGTCCTTGGCACAGTGTAGCCTTCTTCTCACCCCCTTCTCCTCCATGCTTTGCTCTTTCAGGGCTATCTGCACCAGCCCAGAAGAGGCAAGAGGACTTTCTGGTCAAGGAAAGTGGCTCAGTGTAGGGAGCTGCGTTGTACCACACCCTAAAGGTGGCACTGGTTTCCTCCTTCCACCTTCCTGATGGGATGGTGAGTGCTCTCGGGAGTAAACAACTCCTTATTGGCTGTAGGCAAGGATGGTGGCTTGCTTCCGGGCGCCTCGGGACCTATGGGCAATGTCCACGTGGGTTACCGGGATTGGAGGCCCAGAGGGTATTTAGCCACGAGCGGACTTCCCCCCCTCCCCCCAGGGTCGTTCATCGTTTGTCATATGTCTGAGAGTGAGAGTGAGTGAGTGAAAGACAAGAAGATATTTGAAAGGCCCGAATAAACTACAAAGAGAAGGATCCGGTGTTGCGTGTTCCTTGCTGGTGAGGTGGCACGCGACAGCTCAGTGCAAGGACAATCTTCAAGCTGGTGGCCATACAATTTATCATTCTGTATGAAAGCCCATAGTGTGGTTTTAGAGGTAATAGTTCGCCTTTTTTTTTTTCAGTTAATAGTTTTGCATCTTGAGGATGATGAAATGAGGGGGTGGTTGGGGGCAGGGTATGTTCCCATCTACTGCCTTTGGTTTGAAAGCTAAGGATATAAATGGAAGCAGGATTAAAACAGTAACACCCCCATCTCAGAATACCCTTATCTTATCATCCTTCCTCAGTTCTCTGATTCTATTGCCCAGGTAGAATTAAGTGATCATAGAACATGATATCTCAAGATGATAGTTGCCTTGGGCCTTGTGACAAAGCACAGGCCTAAAGTATTTATCTTGAACCTGAGTAGGAGATGAGGCTAGAGTAGTCAGAAGAAGATGGCAGATGATCTGAATCTAAAGAAAGATAGCATTCATGCAAAGTGAAGTGGAGACATTGTTTGTTACAGCAAACCTTATAACATTGTGTGATTTTTTTTTTCTGATACAAAGGAAATTTCCTTACACATGTATGGGGGGGCTTTCCTTTTACTGGGTCACAGGAAGCATCAATATTGTTGCACAGACTATGCATAGGCTTAATAACATAAGCAATGGCCACCACAGTGTCATAAGGCTTTCTTGCTGAATTCTTGCTTAGCCCACTTTTACTAAGAATTACACTGGGTCATTTCAGCAGAAATCATATCTCTCCATATCTCTCTCCTTATTAAATTCTTTATCCTTTGCCCTCAGTATCACCCTGACTGCCTCCTGCAAAAATTCAATTGATTCTGTCCAACAAAGAATCCTCTATACTTACCATTTCCTCTCAGTGACTTTCCATCCACTGCTCTTTGTCTACATCTCTACCTATCTGTACAGTATTGGGAATTGAGCCCAGCCTCTCTCCCTCCTACAATGTCCATATTCTAATGGTCCTTTCATTAAGTGTTCTTTCCTATCTATAACTAGTATCAGAAATATTATCCCCTTTTACAGTACTAGAGATGCAATTGGAACCTTGCATGTGCTAAGCAAATGCTCTTCCACTAAACCTCATTCCCAGGCCTAGCAGTAATTTTTTTGAACACACAAGATAAGATTCAAGAGCTGTAAAATGTGTCATTTGTTCAAGCCTTTGGAACTGTATAGGATCTGAGTATAATGTGTCTCAGCCTTTCAAATACACTCTTTCAATATGGAGGTGCAAGTTTGCAGTTGTGTGCGTGGGGTGTTCTGTGCACTCCACTTTGACTATTAAGAACCTAATACTTGTTTATTAATATAAAATCGTAACATCTCTCCTTAAATCTTCAATTTCAAAGGCCTGGTTACATTAGGTTCTTCAATAGCATACACTGAAGTTTTTTTCTTAATTTTTCTATTAATTTTTTGTTTTTCTAATACTAAGTGAATTAGTTTACTTAATTTGTTTTTGACTTTTCCATTGGTATATATATTCTAGGAACCACACTCACCTCAGTCTCCATTTTTAAAACAGTTTGTTTTAAACATATGTGTATATGAGTGTGAGTGTGTGTATGCCAGAGGCTTTGTAGGTCAGAGGGGTTGCTGGAGCCCCTGGATCTGGAGTTACAGGTAAGTTGTGAGTCACCATGTGGGTGCTAAGAACTAAACCCAGGTCCTTTGCAAGAGCAGCCAATGCTCTTAACTGCTAAGTCAACATTTTATCCCCAGGATTGACCACAAAGAGTAACAAAATGTAGAAGCTAGTGATGAGAACAAACGGCATCTGGCATCTATCTAGTAGAAGAAATAAGATGAAGTATAAAGCAAGCACAAAGAAAGCCATAGTTTATACAGCAGAACCCCCCAGACTCAAGGATTGGCAGATCAGTGATTCTAGAAGTAGATATGAAAGCAAAAAGTTTGGCTGGGAATGTTTAAGAAGTACTTGGGCCACACCCATCCTCATTCCATGAAGGAAGGGATTGAAATTCCCGTGCAGAAAAAAATGGAATAAAACCTTAGCTCTCAAAAGCATGAAGAGGTTTTTGTTTAAGATGTGAATAAGTAATGTGTGGTAGTAACACGTGCCTATAATTCTAACACCCAGGAGGTTGATTCAGAAAAATGGCCAGGGTTTGAGGCCAGTTTGGGCTACATAGTGTGTTCCAGGCCAGCCTGTGCTGCAAAGTTGAGTTTGCTATCTCAAAAAGCAACAAATCAATAAACAGATAAATAAATATTACAATTAAAAATAAAGATGTAAATAAAGTACCTGTGGAATAGGTGTAGTAGAATCCTGTGCATTTGTTTGCTAAGAATGTCTTGTAACAAAATCCCACATCCTGGGGGCTGAAGCACTTTGGTTTTCACAGGTCCAGAGGCTGTTAGTCTGAGGTCAATGTCCTGGAGGAGGTAGGATCTGCTTGCCCCCTGCTTGTAGGTGGCCTTCTCCCTTGCCTTCACTTGGTCTTCTTCTGACTTGGTGACAAAGTCACATTCCAAGGTTCAGGCAAGCTCCAACTTCAGCGGGTGAGTTGTGAGGCCACGGGGCCTCCCACAGTGGCCTGGACTTCTTCAAATGCTGTGTGTGTCCACGCTTTGTCATCACAAGTGCACCTTGTGCTCAGAGTCAATCTACTGCTGGCATTTCTTAATAGTTCAGGTGTTTTGTCCTTTATACGACCTTCTGCAGCTTCTCCTGCTGGAAACAAATCCTTGCGGATGTACTTTTCTGAACTCCTACTGTAGCACTGTTTATTTTATAGCAAAGTCAACTTCTGCCTTCAGACTAGGTTGTAAGACCCTGAGGCTCAAATAAATATTTAAACTATTCTTTGCTGGTGTGCTGGATTGTTTTATGTCAGCTTGCCATAAACTCGAGTCATCTGAGAGAAGATCTCAATTAAGCACGTGCTTCTGTAAGATCAGGCTGTAGGCAAGCCTGGAGACTATCTTCTTAATTAATGAGCAGTGGGGGAGGGCCCAGACCAGTGTGGGTGGAGCTATTCCTGGACTGGTGATCCGGGGGTCTATAACATAGTAGGCTGAACAAGCCATGAGAAACAAACCCATAAGCAGCATCCCTCCATGGCCTCTGCATCAGCTCCTGCCTCCGAGTTCCAGCCCTGCTAGAGTTCCCGTCCTATTTCCTTAAGTCAAATAAACCCTGTTCGCCCCAAGCTGCTTTTGGTGACAGCATAACCCTAAGACAGCTGGTGAGATGGATCAGTGGCCCTGAGTTCAAACCCTGGGACCTACATAGCAGAAGGAGAGAAGCAGTTCCATGGGGGCATGTATGTATCTGCACACAAACATGTCAACAAATAAATATAAGTTTAAATTCTTAAATATTCAGATTTGATATTAGTAGCAACCATCTGTTGATGACTGACAACATAGACAGATCTGCTTGTGGGTGTCATTTATACCAGTGGTTCTCAATCTGTGGGTTATCACCTCTGCAGGGCTGGTCACACATCATATGTTTAAACTACAATTTATAACAGTAGCGAAATTTTTATGGTTGGGTGGTCACCACAGCATGAGGAACTGTATTAAACGGTCTTAGCATTAGGAAGGTTGAGAACTACTGATTTATAGCATCTTGGAACTGCCCTGTGGTGATATATTTTATATTTAATAAAATTAGTCTGGAATATCAGAGAACAGATCCACCCACAGTCAAGCCAGGAGGGTCAGAGTGATGACCTATGCCTTTAATCCCATAAATCCAGAGACAGAGATCTTTCTGTGTTTCTGTGAGTTCAAGGCCTAACTACAAAACAATAGTATTTTACACCTTTAATCTTAACTCTAGAATATGATGCGGAGTTGAACCCAGAAGTGAAACAACTGGGCAAAGAAGATATTTAAGGAGGCGTAGGCAGAGGGTGTGGTATTTTGTAGAAGCGACAAGAGCCCAGCTGAGGCCTCAGGAAGATAGCTTTTTCCCTGGGAAGTCGGCTGGGTGGGAGCTGACCGTGGTCTGTTTCCTCTCTCTGATATTCCAGCTTTTCCCCAATATCTGCCTCTGGGTTTTCTTTAAATACCAACTAGAATTCGTGTTTTCCTGCAAAGCAGGAGCAACAGGTAAATGAGATGATGAGTATGAGCCTGAGAGCACATAGGAACTAAATGACTTATTTAAGAGAACAATGCAGTTTATGTAACCCTAAATCACAACTTTTTAACCATCATGCACTGTTGTTTCCATGGCTGGTTTGTATCTTCTAGCTGTAAACAAAATGTACACAGTGGATACATATAAGAACTTAAAACGAACCCAGCTGAAAAGTACATCAGCCAACTGTCACGATGTTATCCTTTCTATTTCAAAGTTCTTGTCACTAGTGAACTATTTTCTGCCTGGATTAGTGTGACTGGAGTAACAAATGCATAAACAGCCTGTGCTACCAACTCAAAGGTCCCTTTTGCTTCCCTGTGCATTTCTGGTCTTGTAAAATAACTTCAGACCAAGCTCATGATAATAGTACTTCTCAGCATGCCAAAAAAAAAAAAAAAGCCTTCATTGAAGATGTAAATAAAAATAGTCAATTTTGATTTTTCAAGGTTGTTAATGAAGACCTGTATGTTCACCTATAAACAGAATGGTGAGTAGCACTGGATAGACGTCAGCAGGGCATGTTGACTCAGGGTGGAGGAGCAGACTGGTTGTCCTTGGTAGTAACTCATTGTTGGTTCCGTGACCAGAACACCATCTGCTTAACTTGCTGTCTTTCTCTGCTTTTATAGCATTCTGAATAAAAAGCCCTCAGAATTTATGTGTACCATGCTGAAGTCTGCCAAATGAAAAGTCTCTATATTATACAATGGTATAACACATTTCATCAAAATGAATGAAGTTTCTAAGTTTCTATATTCTACATCCCAATATAATTCTTATTCTAATTCATAGTTGTTATGAATTTCTTTTTCAGTTATTCCTTCCTTCATATTAGTTTTCAGACACATACCACTCTCTCTCCAGGTGCCTTTGTTTATACTGGGGGGGGGCTAGGCCCATTCTTTTTATTCTTTTATGATTTCTCTTGATCCAAGATCCTGTCTAGATCTGACATCTTGTGATTCTAAAGTGCTCCATGATGAAAGCTGGGTTTTTAGCTTTGGGCTCACCAAGTTCAAAAATAATATAAAGTGGAAGGGCATCCAGGACAACAAAGGCCAGAAACAGCAGCTGCTCTTTGGAATCGGCAAAATAACTTAACCCGGCGAGTCTGGGCTCTGCTTTGTTTATGGGACTGTAAATCCAGAAATCAGTCTGCTTTTCAAGAGCACATCAAGATTTCCTTCTCCCCAAGGATTTTCTCTATGTGCTTTTGTTCCTGGAGTTTTTAGGTGATAAGCCTGGCAGTCCTAACAAGCTGGTCTCAGCCACCGTCTTCAACATAGCAATTATTGAGACAATTAATAGTGGAAAGCAGAGACTTATCCAGTGAGTGGGGAACAAATAAAGAGGTCTGGAGACTTGGAATCCATCTTCCCGTGGGTTCTGACATGAGATTGCCTAGTCCCTCCTCATCACTGACCCACCACTGTTTGAGCTCTGACTCATGGTCAGTCCTGCATGTGGGCAGCACTGGATGAAATTCTTTCAGGGGAGGGAGGCTTACAAGTGCCTGTTCTGGCTGGCTGCAGGCCTCCAGATATTTTTTCCCCAGCATGAGACCCAGGGAAATCCCAGTTAATTATTTCAACAGCACTACACTTAAAGAGAGAGGCACCTGCTCTCTTTGCCCAGCTTTGATTCTTCCTGGACAGTTACATTTTTATGACTATCAGATATATTATGCTAAAATTGGCACCCCACCCCCTACAGCAGGTGCCCAGCTTATGGGCTCCCTCCTCATGCATGGGTTCCAACTCTTCTGTCCTTATTAGGTAGGAACTTGCTTGTTTTGTTTTGCAAAGAGGTTGCTTTGAAGCAGGTGCTTCTATTTGGCAGCTAACCCTGCCAAAGCCACTGAGTTTCTCAGTCTGGGACTGGATTCCTTGCTACTGATGGAGGCAGATGCAACGCAGAGCCTAGCATTTGAAATTTAATATGCACCAGATTGGCTAGAGCATCTGAGGAATGAAGAATTTCATCATGCTAATTTTAAACACGAGATAACTAAAGAATGTGTTTGTCTTAGTCAGTTTTTAGTTGCTTTACCAATATGGAGTAGGTTATAAAAGCAAACGTGTTACTAGGTTGGGGGTCACAGCTTGTGCCCCAACAAGACAGGTTTGGCCAGCCATCTTTGATTAGCCAATTAAGACTAATTAACAGGGAAAAAGCAGGGGGAAAATAGGATATTTATTCAATACATCTGTATTGGAAAGCAGGACTGAGATCCAGCAATCTGATGAACCTGCCTTTTGGCTTCTTGTTCGAGAGACAAAGTAAATGGTACAATCACTTGTTCTGGTAAAGGTCTTGTGCTGCTTTTATTCATGGTTAGCCAGAAAGAAATGTGATAAAGGCAAGGCAAGGCACAGGTTGGGGGGTGGGGTGGGTGGAGCTTGCTTTGTTACAGCCTGCTCGCATCTATATTAACTACTTTTCTTGTTGCTATAATAAAATGGCCAGCAAAAACAGCTGAAAGAAAGAGTTCTTATGCCTAACAATGTAAGAAGAGATAAAGGTCACCATGTCCAAAGCACAAGGTAATAGAGCTGCTGCAGCCAGGCAGGAAGCAGGCAGTCTCACTGTGCAGCCTCCAGGGAGGCTCCACCCCCAGAAAAAAAAATGCCATAACTTTGTATTTGGAGGCTGGGGTGTTCGGACTCAGGCACCTACAGAGGATGGCTTACATTCAGACATAGAAACCACTCAGTCCCCAGAGTGCGAATTTGGTGAGAAAGGCAATCAGATTTTCTCACCACTTTCAGAGGGGACCAAGCATATCCCAACCACAGCAGTACTTTGTAGCACATTGCCTCCTTGCTTAGGCTCTTTTTCCCCTGTCTGTCCCCAAATGCAGAGTATGTCTTGTTCCTGGAAAAGAAGGGGGTCCCATGAGGAAGTCTTGCTTTATTCTTGCTTTGGAAAAATACAGCCAGATTCGAATGACCACTAACAGGAATGGAAATGACCATGCCAGTGGTTCACACCTACAAGGCTGCCTTTGAGAAGCTGAAGTAGGAGAATCACTCTGAGTCTAAAGCCAGCCAGAGATCCAGAGCAAAATCCTGTCTCAGGCAAACCCCCCAGCAAAGCAACACCTTGGCTTGGACAGACAACTTCTGTTCAGAGCAATGAGAGTGATAGGCGTCTGCGCACCCTCTCCTGGAGGGCTCTACTAATGTTACATTGTTGGCTCTCAATGGCAAACTTGCCCTTCTGTACTCAGCCACACTGGCATTCTAAAACTCACTTCTGATTGGCCAGCTGTTTCCCATTAGGCTTTTCTGAGGGGAAGCAGCTGTGAATTTGAAACACTAAAAAGGGACTGGAGCCTTCGGATTTCACATTTGCTTCCTATTCTTGAGAATCACCCAGGCCCCTACTTTTCAGCACAGCAGTTTGTGTCTCTGCAGTAGAAAGTGACTACTGTGCACTCTGTCATTGCTCTCCCAGTGCTCATTATTGCCACCCCTACCAGGTTCTAGCATGGCTGTGTGCATGTACATGGAACTAGAATCCAGGATATTTTATGGGACTATATTAAAGATAATGATGCCTGGACACAGTGGTGTACACCTAAAACCGCAGTATTCCAGGCTGAAGTGGGAGTATCAAGGAGTTCAAGATCAACATCAGTTACTTAGAGAGTTTGATGCTACCTTGGGCTACATGAGACCTTGTCTTAAAACATTATTAAAATAATAAATCATAAAGGTAATGATATCATAAGAAGGCTAAAGGACTTTAGGACGACATTGATTCTTTGAGTTAGTGTCCTCTAAACCTGTTACTGTATGCCAAACATCTTGCCTAGGTTTATGTGGAGAAACTATATGTACTCCAGAGTCAGCATGTTTGAAATTAAATCATTATCACTCCTCTTGAATAAATGACTTTTAATATTACCAACCAGTACCCCATAAGCAGTATGCTAATCACATACAATCTCCACATTATGTTCATTCTAATTTTTATATCTCTACTTTCTATTGCTACTGCACATCCCCAGTTCAGATCTGACTCGCCAGCAAACAATAAAACCACTCCTCATTATTCTCTGCCTTCCAACTCCTTCACTTCTAATCTTTCTAGATTCTATGATTATTAAATCATAAAATATAACAAAGAGTGTATGCCACGACACAGTCCCACATCTGTCCAGTGAGTCTAGAAGACTCTTCCCCTGCTCTAAATCATTTAAGAGTTTTCTCTTCGGTAATGTGTTGTCTCATGTAACCCAGGCTGCCTCAAACTCATGTGTAGCTGAGGCTGGCCATCTTCCTGCCTCCACCTCCTGAGCACAGGGATTACATGCCCAGTTGTGGTGCTGGAAGTTGAATGCAGGATTTAGGCATACTTTTGAAGCACCCTATGAACTGCCCTCCACTCAGCTCAGCGTTGGCTTTAAACAATTTGATTATGTGTCTCAGGGTCTCTTATTTCTTACATTATTATTTATCAGACTTGGATTTGTCTATTTATAGTTTTCATCAACTATGTGATTTGTAATTTTTTTTTAACCAAACAGACTTTTATTTCATTCTCTTCTTTGAGGATTCCCAATCAGATGTGTATTAAATCACTTGATATTTTCCCACAGATCACTGATTTAAAAAAAAAAAATTCTTCTGTCCCTTCTGTATATTCTTGTTTGACCTTCAGCTCACTAATCATCTGCCAGGTCTAATCTCCTAGCCAGTCCACTTCCAGCTCTCTCATTTTTATTTCTGTCTCTATGTGTTCTACTCTGGCCTTTTAATATGCTTCTCACTTTACACTTAGCATTCAAAACTTACAGAATAACATTGTTATAATAGCTGTTTCAGCATCAACTTTTAATTCCAAATCTGTGAGTTGGCGTCAAAAGATTATTTTCCTGATTAGGGATTATGTTTTACTATTTCTTTGTATGGCTGGGAATTTTTGTTTGGGTGGAAGATGATCAAAAACAAATTTTATCTCAATAGGTGTTGAATATTTCTATATTCCTATATTGTCATGCCCCCCACCCTGTGTGTGTGTGTGTGTGTGTGTGTGTGTGTATGTGTGTGTGTGTGTGTGTGTGTGTGTGTGTGTGTGTGTGTGTGTAAGCAAGTCTCTAACTTGGTACCTGACTCATAGTTGTCTCAATAAACATTTTGTGAACCTGATTTTGATCTCAGGTCAGATGTTCACAGTGACCTAAGCCTCAGGATAAGGCTGTGAGTCCAACTCTTGGTATAAACTGCTGTCATAACCCAGTACTTTAGACATGACAAAGGTGGGTGATTCAAATGTCAGCAATCTTCCAGGATCCAAGACAAGACTCGATGCTGAACCTTGGAAATGTGCAGACCATATCAAATTGATTCTAGGGACAGGATACAACAGTAGCAACCAGTTTTGATTAAATGTTGTTTTGAGCACACTTGTTCCTGTGTTCGGGAGGACTTATGTGCCTTTCCACAGGATGTCACATAGAAGCAGGAAGAGGAAACTAAAGAATATGACCTTGGGGCAGAAAGACTGTAAGAGTCAGAGGTCGTGAATTACTAACAAGGAAACACCATTTTCCTGATGCAACGGGGCAGTTGCACATACGAACGTACAGTCATTTTGACAGCACTCAGGAGCCCAGCAAAAGCTTGAGCCTATGGAGGGGAAACATAAGCATGAAGTCCTATCTCTAGCTGAGGAGCTATTGGCAACTGAAAGTTTCCGGGAGAGTCAGTCAGTCTTAAGAGTGGGTAGAACACTAGGGGAAAGCCACACACCCAACAGTGTAAGGATAGTAAAAACTGATGAGTTAAAATTTAAAAAATTTAAAGGTCACAATTTGGGTGGGTCTGAAGGTGGAAAACGGCAGGCATCCCATGAGTATCAACAAAACATGGCATATCAAGTTGCATTAAGATTAAGAACCACCCTTGTATTAAGGCTGGACAAGGTGACCCAGTATGAAGAATAGAGTCCCTAAAGCCAGTAAAAAAGTTGGAGAGAGTCCCTGTTCCATTGTTAGGACTCCCACAAGAAAACTAAGCTGCACAACTGTCACATATATGTGGAGTGCCTACATCAGTCTCATGCAGGCTTCCTGGTTGTCTGCATTCAAGTCCGTCCTGATCTACATAGTAAGGATCCAGACCAATCAGGCTTATTGGAGTTGGATAAGAAAGAATTTACAAAGAACTAAAGCACCCTAGATTATTTGACTTGGTCTATTCATGAGACCCCAAACAGGCCTTGGCTAAATTGTGATGTTCAAGGCCATTGAGATGGCTCAGCAAATAAAGGTATTTGACATGAAACTTGATTAATAAATAGGTTGACCCCTCAAATCCACATAATGGAAGGAGAGAACTGATTTCTACACCTGCACACACACACACACACACACACACACACACACACACATACACGAATGCACATGCACATACGTACAGACCCACATGTAAATAAATACAAATAATTGAATTTTTTAAGAAATTGTAAAAGATTGCGACCTCCCCACTCCCTGTTCTTTTCTTTCTGTCTTCTACATTGTTAATCCACTTTTCTTTCCAGCAGCCATCTCTGGGGACTCATGGACTCCTTCAGTTTGTGGCTATTGTGATCTCTTTCCATGGCAGGGGGCATGCATTTTGGAATATTTTGCTCTCAGTTTCTTTTCATGGGAATCATTCCCAAACCAGAAGATTAATAAATTCATGGTAGGGGTGGGCACAGCATGTCTTGAAACCACCTTCAAAGAAGCTTACTTCAGCCTGAGTCCTTGTAAGATACTGCTTTATTAAAGTCTCAGAATTCCTATTTGCCTTGACAGTCAAGCTTTGATTAAAGAGGGGGAAGAGGATGACAGAGAAAACACAGGGGAGATATTAAATACAGTCAGAATGGATGATTTATTACCCTCCCGATTCAGCTCAGTAATCATGAATATAATAAATGTGTCTCCTAAGAAACTTCTCTTCCACCTCAAGTCTTTCCGTTGGCTCTTTGTAGCCTTCAGTCTCTACCCACTTTTTTGGGAGGGGGGTCTTTTTGTTCAGATTTGAATATATCCCAGCAAAGTGGCCTAAAGTCCTGCCAGGTTAGGCCTAGGAAACCAGCTATCTTTGAAACACTATGTGGATTGAGCACAGTAGGACCTCCATAGGACCCTTCTCTCTGGTGCTGCTCATAAGCATCCGGAACTCTGGCTCCTCCCTCTTCCTCCACAGAACAATGTTACTTTCAATGTCAAAATTTGCTTTTTAAAAAACTAAGACAAAAATCTATGTGTTGTAAGATTCATCACTTAAGCCTTTGTACACAAAATTTTTGTAACTTTTAGTGATCCACGGCGCAACATCAGCATTCTATAATTCCAGAACATTGGTATTACATGAAACACAAGCCTTGCATCCACTAGCAGTCACATCCTGACTACCCAAGCCCTGGCAAGCACTCATCTACTTCCTGATACCAAAGACCTGCTTATTCTGGAAATTTCATATCCATGGTATAATAATTCTATTTTCTGTATAGCTTCTTTCATTCAGCATGTTTAAGGTTCACTCACATTGCATTCTGTACAATATTTTACAATATTTGTGTGGCTGCATAGTACTTTATGGACATACTAAGTTTGATTTATCTATTCACCCATTGATGGACATTTTAAATTGTTTCTGTTTGGTGACTATTTATGAACCATTGTTCGTAAAAGCATTCTTTTAGAAATATCAGTTTACAAGTTTTGTGTGGACATGTGTTGTCATTTTTTATGAGATTGAAATTTCTGGGTCCTATGGAAACTCTTAAAACATTTCTAATCACATTTATTTTTCTATTTATGTACTTATTTATGTAGGAGGGGAACATGCATGCCACAGGACACACAGGGAGGTCTGAGTTGATTTTGTTCTACCATATGGGTCTCAGGGATCGAACTTGGGTCATTAGACTTGAAGAGAAGCGAGCCATCTCACCTGCCTATGGTTGGCTTGATGAAGAACTGTGAACTGCTTTTCAGCCTCCGACCCTTCTCAACTCTAGAGGAGATTAAGATGACAAGATTGGTTTCCAACAGAAGATGCTGCTGAGGAGAGGCTGAACTAGCAGAGAGAAATGACCCCCAGGTAAGGAAGACCAAGCAGCTACACAAGATGTCAAGGTTTCATATATTTCAGTTTCAGCATCATGCAAACACAGTGATTGCTAAGAGCTGTGAGGAGATGAAGTCTCTGAGAGTAACAAGAGTAAAGAAGGGGATAAAAGGGATTGGCTGAGCACTGTGTACTGGTGACCTTTGGGATGTCAGTTAATCAATACATGATGGAAAGGATACTATTGCAGCCCCATTTTATAGAGGGGTTAACTGAGGATCACTGAGGTTAAGCATATGCTCTCTTTGGTATAGTCTGTAAAACTAGGATTTAAATGCTGACAAACACCATAAGACCCACCTCCAGAAATTTAGAGCTAAAGTAGATTTAAAACAAGACAAAGTCTTAAAAAAAAAAAAAAAACAGGAAAAACACTGTACTTTAGAACAAGAGGAACTTCTTTTTGTTCAATTTGTTTGTTTGTTTGTTTGTTTGTTTTTGTCACAGAAAAAGGAAACTGTTATTTGTGTTAATGATTACAATGGCATTCTATTTTGCTCTCTGTTGCTGAGATGGAGCACTGACCAAGAGCAATTTGCAGAGAAAGAGGTTTGTGCGGTTTGTGCGTCTGGCTCACAGTCAGTCTTTGAGAGAAGTTAGGGCAGGAATTCCAGCAGAACAGAGCAGGAGCCATGAAGGAAAGCTCCTGCCTGCTTCCTCTGGCTTCTTGCCAATTTTTTTTTTTTTTTTTAAAAAACATAGCTCAGGTCCACCTTCCTAAGGGTGGCAGTGTCCATGGTGGCTGGGCCATGTACATCAATTACAACCAGGACAGTTCTTCAGGTAAGGACACCTATTCAGGTGATTCTAGATTAGGTTAAATTGACAAAAATTAGGACACAAGGCATCCAGTACTATGCAGTGCCTGTGTATAACAGTGTCTGATTGTCCAATTCCTGACCAATTGGATTGTGCAGAATGTTTCCACTTCATACTTTCGTTCTGAGATGGGATCTTGCTAAACAGCCCAGACTGGCCTTGAACTTAGAGCAATCCTCCTATGTCACCCTTCTGAGAGGTAGCATCATTGGCACGCACCACATACCTAGCCTCCTATTCATACTTTAACAGGCCTGTTCTGGGTTGCATGGTGTTGTGCACACGTGTTTCACTCTGCACAGCTCCAGGACAGCACTGGATTGCTGCTAGAGATTACAGATGGTGGGTGCATTTCAGAAGAAGTAGGAAACTCACTATTTACAGAGAAGATAGCTGCCTAAAGTCAGAGTTCCCAAGCCACAAAGCGAAGTCTGAATACATCAGACTAAATAACTCAGAACTAGAAGAAGGAATCCGTTCTATCAAAGAGGTGCAATGAGGCTCACTTTGGGGTAATGAGGCGATCGATACTCTCACCTTGCCTCAGTGGTTTATAGCTTCAGCTCCCCTCCCTCACCTCTCCAGACACTGATGGGTGTACCTGCACTTAAGGAGGGGGTTATTTCAGAGCACTGAAGTGCAGCCACAAAATAATGACATTTACGGAGACATCTCAGGCCATTTCAAGCCAAGCTCAAGTTTGAGTTGGGCTTGTGCCCAGCTTGATCAGACTGTTGGTTTATGTGGCACCTGATGTTTTCAAGGACAAAGCAAGGTTGGAGCCTGGTCCATAGTAAGCCAGTTACAAAGCTTTTATGTGGAAAATTGCCATGGAATGATGATTTAAAAAAAAAAAGCTGGGAGGAAAATAAGGTAAAAGTGTAGTGAAATTGATGTCATAAATCTAAGCCACAAGCCAGTGGGTAAATTTATTCTTCACTATGATGGTTTTGCTTCCTGCTCAGAGACAGAGTTCAAGGCAAGAATGGTGGTGTATTCCTAGAGTCCCAGCTAGCTGGGAGGCCAAGGCAGAACATCATTGGAGCCTAGGAGTTTGATGCCAATTTGGGAATTATAGTGAGACCTTGTCTTTAAAAATCAATAACAAAGCCCAGGGTTTTACTCTTAAGAAAGGAGTGTACTGTTTGTAGGGTTCTCAAGGGCAGTGAAGAGGAAGTCATTTTGGTCCTTAACTGAAGGGTCTTAGTGTCTGCAGAGATGGTACCAGGGAATGGCCGGATTGCTGCTGTTACTACATCTGTGGATGGTGGAGTCTGGGCCCCTTTCCAAATCAATCCACAAAAATTCATACCTCATGCCCTAAGAACAGCCATTCCTGCTTGGAGGCTTAGACACTGAGAGCTTTCTACCTCACACCTGAGAGGAATATTTATTTCTGGACATATTGTCATTAATAGTTGTATATTAACTATGAAGAACAGATTCTATGGTGGCCGTCTATGATTTCTGCCCCCTGGAGTTCACATCTGTATTGGGAGGAAAATACCTTTTTGTTTGTGTATAGTGGTGGCGAGGGGGGTGGGGCAGGTAAGTGTCACATACGGTGCCTGGCAGGGAGCTGTCAGAGGACTGTTCTGTAGAGTCGGCTCTCTCTTCCAGTATTCATGTGGGTTCCAAAGACTGAACTCAAGCCATGGGGCTTCAGTGGCAGGTTCATTATCCACAGAGCCATCTTGCCAGCCCCTGCTTCTAACCAGTGGGTTGTAATAAAGACAATCACATCTATGATTATATTATGTTCCATAAGACCTCATGTTTATATAACATTATGTAAGAAAAAGTCCAGCTCAAAAGACTGCTCTCCAGATTCTCCTTGCACAGATGACTAAGTAAATGGCTGGATGGGAAATCTCTGGATTTGCAGGAATTGCAGACAGCATGTAGGTATTGGAGGGTCCCACATCAGTTTCACCAAAAAGCTGGGCCCTTGTCCTTTGACTGAACCTAAAAGAATTCTACTCACACCTAATTAAAATGGATTCTCCTGTAGCCAGGCCTCCACCTGGGAACACAGCACAGCTAACGCCTTGATTCCAACCTTAATACTGAAAAGAGAGCCTTCCTATGCTGCACCTGACCCCTTACCCACAGAAACTGCAAGCTAATAAAGGCTTATTAATTTAGTAGCTATTTTAAGCTACTAAATCTGTGGTAACTTATAATGAAGCAATGAAACTAGCTTTCACATAATTGTACCTACTGATTTCATAAGCACAGTTGTTAGTTTAATAAGTGGTCTTATCCAACAATGAGATGGTTAAAACTTTGAGTATCACAGAGTTTCACAAAGTGTTTGCATGGTTCATCAAAAGTACTTTTATTTTTATTTTGTGGTAGTCAGTTATGGTTTGCCATATGCAGAGTCATGGAGAAGCTCAGGAGAACAAAGGGTGTTATACTCACAGGTCCTAAGACAGGAGGTCAGAATTCCATGATGGGTCTCATGGGACAGATACCAGAGTGGTAGGGATGCAGTAGACAGAAGAAGAGGAGATTGTGAGCTACAGCCTTCATTAGGGTTACCTTAGGAAATGCAAAGCAGGATGGAGTTGTGTGTCTAGAGCTACATAATCTTGATAAGCTCTGCAGGCTATAAACATGGTC
The DNA here is from genome assembly GCA_004025045.1 of Sigmodon hispidus. Taxonomy (NCBI): domain Eukaryota; kingdom Metazoa; phylum Chordata; class Mammalia; order Rodentia; family Cricetidae; genus Sigmodon; species Sigmodon hispidus. The sequence continues at coordinate 11,728 of PVIH01014593.1, read as the reverse complement.
CTTAGTGCTTAGTACCTGGCCTAATTTGTATCAGAAGAATATCATTTCCTGGGAAGAGTGGGAATCTGGGTGTACAGTGGCTTCTTGGCATCTCAGAGGCTTGTGCTAGGTTGAGCTGGGCCCTTTGTCTCTAAGAATTGACCAGCCCTTGAGGGGAAGCCTCAGTTATAAAGATTTCTTGTGCGTATGTGGGGGGGGGTAGTATGTGCACATACATGTGGAGGTTAGAGGTCAACATCTATTGTCTTCCTTAATTACTCTCCAGCTTGGATTTTGAGACAGGGTTTCTCACTGAATCTGGAGCACATTGATTTTTATGTAGGTTTTAGGGATCCACATGTTTCTGCCTCTTCAGCACAGGGATTACACACTCATCACTGGGCTTTTAACATGGATGCTGAGGATTCCAACCCAGGTCCTCATATATGCATGGCAAGTACTTACTGACTTCCCATTCACTCTTTAAAAAAAATACTTATCATCTATAAATATGACAAAATATAACAAAAAATTCAAAATATATACTGTATAAAATGACTTTCCATCCTGTAATTTACTAATGCTTCTAAAAACACTAACCACATTACTCTACCCCAAACATGAAAGAAATATTTGTATCAGACTGAATTAAAAAGGGGTGCTGGGGTCTTTCTAGTTTGGACTGTCTTCTATGTTAATGCATATTGATTATGCAAACTCATTACTTCTATTTAGTTAGCTATAGATGGCCTCTGGCTTTTAGCCAAAAGGCTTTAGAAAGGAAAAAGATCTGGAAACAGTTATGATAATACTCCCTAAGATTTGTTACTCCCATCATGCCACAGAAAGTGAAGTGCAAAGAACTTCAACAGAGACAATCCAGTTGATACAAACATCCCTGAACAAAGATGCTCCTGCCTCATCTGCAGACATCTTTCTTACCCAGCTCATTTGTCTCCCTCATCTCTGGTCCTTTTCCCCTGTACTATATCTGATCTCCATGATTTTGTCTGAGTTTTATCATTGCTATTTGGGATATTTTGACTTCTCTTCAAACTTTGAAATGAGTGATTACATAAATTCTTTGAAATTATACAAATTGGTATGATTTTGGCAGGTTCTCATTAGTATAACGTTCTTAGAAATGCTGTTTCAAGTTCAGAATGAAACAGCCTTTTTGACTTTTACTGGTACTCACAAATGTTCAAAACTCAGTTCTTAAAGATAACATAGATCTCAGGAAATCATTTTACATGTTACCTGGCAGTGTCTACAGTTATTAGTGGCCCCAAGCAGGTTTTATTGTATTTGCATGCCTGTGCATATGTTGTCAAGAATCATGCCCTGGAAGAAGTTATGCCCTGACATTTTGGATAGGGAGATGAAAATCTGTTGGGAAGATCACCCATACTTGGAATATGGCCCCAACTGATGAACTAGACGATCTGGGCTCATTGACCATACCCTTTACCAAAGAACCCTCTGGATATGCCAGAACTCAAGATGGGCAGCTTGCTTTCTGTGCTGTAAAACAGGCTTTCTGATGCAGCCTACTCTGCATGTGGAAAGGAAACTGTGATATAATCAGAGGGAGGCATAGACTTGTAATCAGCACATTAGCTTTCAGAACCATGTGGACACTTCCCAGGGGATCTTATATCTAGCTCAGAATCTCTGTAGTTGATAGCAATGACAATATTTTATGAGGTCACAAATAAATGTGCTTTATTCAGAATTTCCTCTATTGACCAGATTGTCTGTGTTACCCTGATTCATTTCTGCAGGATAATGAGGTATCACTGGCATTTGGTTCGGCCTTTTCTCATTTCTGGATTATTCTGGAAGCCAACTGAAGTGCATCTACTGTGTTGTTGCTTTTCCTTCCACATCCAATCGATTCCTCACCCCTTCCCTTTGTCTGCTCCTAATCCTCTTTCAGCCCCAAGAGTTGTTTTTCCTCTGGACACCTTTCCTTCTGGAAATTAGAACATCAGCTGGTTTCTTTTATCAGAGAGAGCTTTGGTCATGGGCCTACAGTGCTTAAGATCCATCTCCCTACCTCTACAGAGTCAGATGACAGCCTAAGTAGCAATTATTTCCCTTTTTCAACAAAGGGAAACAAGATTAGAGTTTAGCACTTGGGCTGTTATTTCATAAGGAGTTCAGGGCTTCAGCACAATTGCCAGATCTTTATCATCACAATTCAATTTCTTCAGGTGGCAGAAGAAGAGGGAAATAAGAAACATTCAAGTTACCTTTCTCCCATACAAGAGCATCTGACAGGAGCCCCCACCCCACCCCTTCTGATTCCAGGAAGAGAGCAACAGCCACCACCACAGCCTTTGGATGCCACTCAAAATATCAAGAGGAGTCCTTCAGTTTCAAGACCGGATGGCATTGTGCTTTTTCAGTCAGAGAGCGTTGATCTGACTTTTCATCTGATAGCTTTCTCTAGCACCCTGCATAATAACTGGAGCTTGGCTTACCCCGTGATTTACAGCCCTTCAAATTTGCTTCTTATATCTCCCCTGCCCAGAGAACAGGAAGCGTTCCTTTCCCCTCTTGCCTCAAAGCAATTTTCTTTATCTCCCAGAAGTTCAAGGCCCTTTGCCTGTATGGGATGCTGATTCCCCTAAATAATGTTTGTCTGTTTTTTTTTCTCTCTTTGCCTCCCCTCTAGTCTCTACCAACCATTTCCTTCCTCCCTTCTCTCTCTAGCATCTGTGTTTTTATCAGAGGGGCCAATCTCACATAAACATATAATTTCTGCTATTCACTGAATACTGATTCTTGGCTTTTTTGATTATTTGCACACCCCCCCCAGCTCACTAACGCATTCTCAGGAGCGCCTTTCTCGTTCTTAATGTACTATTGCAAAGGAGTGGGGGTAATAATGTTTCTTTAATAATTGAGAGATGCTGGCTAAGCATTTGCAATTGTTCTTATGAATCACAGAACTTTGCGGAGATTGTTGTCACAATATTTCTCATATTTCTGAAAAATTGTGTGCCAAAACTTAGCTTCAGAGCAATGTGTCAGTAAGCCTCCTCCCCAGATGCACCTAAGACAAAGAATGAGTGCATGGAGTTGAGCTGGCAGTGTGTGGTGTGTGTGTGTGTGTGTGTGTGTGTGTGTGTGTGTGTGTGTGTGTGTGTGTTTTAGTATAAGGAAGAGAAGTAGGTAAGGGAGATAATACTAAGGCAGCTATTATGAGATGTAAAAGAAGCTTAGTTCTGTGGAGTTTTAAAAAATAATATGAAACACAGATTTCATTATGATCCCAGCTGTGGGGCAAGGGCAATTGGGAATTTATAAGCGCTAGTAAAGGGATGCTTCTAATAATTAGAAATTACATAGCCTGCCTTGCCTAGAGGTAAAGCAGGTTGCAGATGAGAAGTTGTAGATGTGGGTGTTATAGACAGGCTGGCTCACATAGAGAGGAGACAGAGCAAGCACATGTCTGCTGTCTGCTGTAATGGCCAGAAAGAAAACCTGGCGGGCCTGCCTTCTCCTGTTACCTGCCTGACATGCCATCAGTTGAAAGCCATAGTGGAGATCAATTATGTTGCCATCCACATGCCTGGAAAACACGTGCCCCAGGTTAGCACAAGATCAATGCAATAATGAATGTTCACCATTCCTCTAGCCAGCTTTGAAAACCATCTCTATTTGTGGGGTTGGTAAAATATTCCCACCACAGAAGCAATGTCTTATCTTCCAGGATTTAAGGAAAAGTGCAGAATCATGAGAAGCTGTTCTTGTGGTGCTTCTGGGAGTACAGAAGGGAGTGGAGGAGTCGGTGGCTGCATCCTAACAGCAGTTGCCTGGTCCATGGCTATCTCTGCTTGCCCCAACCCCCAACAAGTTCATCTCCTGTTTCTCCTGGCAAGTGTTGGTTTCTCTCACTTGCAACTAAGAACAACTGGTCCTTTGAGGATGACAAAAGCCGGCTGCCAGCAACGCCCTGTTCTGTGCAGACACTGTTTCCAGCATCTAGAGCAGGCACAGAAACAAAGGTAAGAGATGACAGGTATTTGGCCTTCAACAGACTGTCCAGTTGGACAGATAAGAAACCAGCAATGGCACATGTGCGCTCTCACACACGTCAGGTCTGGTGGCATATATCTGTAAGCCCAAAACTCAAGAGGCAAAAGCAGGAGGATTAGGAGTTCAAAGCCAGCCCTGGATTTATGACATCCTGCCTCAAAAACAAAACAAAACAAATGACAAATCCTGTAATATACTCACATCTTTAATTTACATATATTAAGTCCTTTATGTAAACATTAGCTCTCATAGACTTGAATCAGCACAGTGGCCTATACAGGAAGCTCTGCTATCTAAGGTTTGCAGAGGAAGAACCCTCTGGGAAAGTTAAGTAATATTCTCAGAATACTATAGAAATTAGGTAATATTCCCAGAATGCTTCATTGGGGATGGGCCATCAAGACAGATCCCAGTGTGTCCAATCAGGATGGCCCTGTTGACATAGGCAAAGAAATCAGGACAGGGCTTGGGCAAGCCACTAGGGCCAGATCCAGCCAGCCAATTCTCATTGCAAATAACCACTGGCTGGAGCACAGCCACAGCCACAGCCACAGCCACTTGCTTGGGGATTATCTGGGGCTGTTGTCAAGCTCAGCTGCCACAGACCATTTGGCCTTCAAGACCTTTTCAGAGAAAGCTGGCAAATGGGCTAGAACACAGCTTCAAATAATTAACTTCATCGAATTAAATGCTAAAAGGTCTCCTACCTGGCGTCATTAGAACGGTACTATGTTAGAGGTGTTAATTAGTGTATTATAAGTCTTGGTGTACTATGGAACAGGAGCCATGGTAGTAATTAGTAATAGCCTATTACTAATGATAATGTTGTAATGACCATCATCAGTGGGACCACTCAGGCTTTGGGATGAATGCTTTACTAACGTGGTGTTACTTGGATGATTTTTGGGTTCTTGGGGTTCAGTAAATAATGTCAGGGCAATGAGGTGGTAAATAGAAAAGCAAAGCTAGAATTCTGTCTCATCAGTTACCTCCAGAGATGAGGCTCTGGCTCCCCATGCTTCTACTGGTCTTTTCCATCATGAAGAGCAAGCACAGACACTAGTTTCCTCTGCTTCTGGGGAGGTGGGCTGATAACCATGGCCACAAGAAGAAATGTGGTAGCAATGAGACAGTGGGCACCAGAGGAGGACAGTTTGGGTGCGATAGGTGCTTCCATCAACAAACTAAGTTCCAGCTGGTAATTAACAAGGCCATCTGCTGTTTTTTTCAATGAAATGTGCACAAACCACACAAGGTAGCAGTGACACCCAGTACACAGTGGAAGGAAACAGCTCCCAAAAGTTGACCTCTGGCTTTCACATTTGGCCTGTGGCATGTGCTTGTCTACTGGTCTACACACACACACACATACACACACATATACACACACACACATACACACATTAAATAAATAAAAGTTTTTAAAGCCTTCAATTATAAGACAAAGTCTTTCTACTCTGCCAAAGAGTAGATCACGAGTCTTCTTATAGAGGAAAATAGAGGTGTCTTATCTTGGAGTGTCTGTGTCTGGAAGGTTCTGGGTTCATGACCAAGCAGCTAAGGCTTTGTGTGCCTGAGTTCTTACCAACTCCCTCTAAGACATCACTCTTAGGTCACTAGAAATATTAGCCTTACTATATCAGGTGACCAAGGATGTAAATAACCTTACAGTCTCTCTGGGTACCCCATAGATGTGGAACTTGGTATGTGTCCCTGCCAGAATCTAGGATCTGCATCCTGAGCACAAATCTTCAATGTCAGCTTTTTAATATGGCTTGTGGGAAAGTAAAACCTCCCATTCTTCTTGGTATTGTATATTCTGGGCACAGAGTAGGTGGTTGGGAAAAACTCTAGTAGCCCATGGTGCATATAGTCTCGGGAACCTAAAGTAGATGGGCATGTCTATGCTTGCCCTTTACTCAGGCAGGGATTCCTTGGGCTCTTATAGGATAAGGACCTGGGTGAGATTTTTTACTCCTAGAACTCAGAATGATGCCCTGGGTCTCCTATACTCCCAAGATAATAGTAATATATGTTTGCATGTGTATTCATGAGTGCATGTGGGTTTTTGTTCTTGTAGGTGCATGCGTATGTGGAGTGGTTGCACATATGTACTCATGTCAATGGGAGGTCCAAGGTCAACCTGAGGTGTCATTGTTCCTCAGGGACCATCCACCTTGTATTTTTAGGCAGGATCTCCCATTGTCTTGAAACTACCTATTAGGATAGTCTGACTGGCCAGCCAACCTCAGGGGTTCTCACCAGTGCTGGGGTTACCAGTGTACCACCATGCCCCATTCTTTTCTGTCATTTCTAAGGATTGAGCTCAAATTCTCAGTTTTCAGAGCAAGCAATTTACTGACTGAGATAGCTCCTCACCTCCAATAGTATATTAGTAACACGATCAAAACAACTGTATCTGTGACAAGAGCTGTTGATCATTTGGTGTGCCTCAGCCTAAGTGCCCTTGGTGGCTTTTTGTGGTGGTATTAAACTCCTAAGAGGACCAGCCTACGGAGAGGGAAGGGTTACTTGGACTTACAATTTTGGAGGTTTTAGTCAGTGATTAGTTAGACACATGGCTTTTGGGCCTATGGCCACATAAAACACTATGACAAAAGCAGGTACAGAGAGGCCCATTCAAGAGATAGCAAGAATGAAAGACAGAAGAGGGATTGGTGTCTTCCAGTCCCCTTTGAAGGTGCCCACATGGAGGGCATCTGGGCTCAGCTTGTCTAGACCTTCTACTCAGGATCTGATCAAGCTGCTATGGAGGAGTTGGGTGGATCAGATCTTTGCCTGGACACTGGCTGAGGAAAAGTCCACTTCTGAGCTCACTTGGATTGTTGGGGAAATTCATTTCCTTGTACTTTATGACTGAGGATCCCAGCTTCTTGATTCCTAGCAGTGGAAGTCCTTTATGTCCTTGTACCTGCCCTCTGACCCTGTCACATGGCCCTCTTCACAGGCAGATCACACCGCTTTTCTGAGGCTAGAAGAACCTTCCCTGTGTCTAGTAAAAAGAACTGTGTGTGTGGGGGGGGTGGAAATAGGATATGATATAGCTCAGGATGACCACAAATTCATTATGTAATTGAGAATTACATTGAACTCCTCATCTTGCTTTATGTACCACCCAAGAACTAGGGTTACAGAAATGAAATTACATAATATATAGTTTAAGATGAAATCTTGCTTTGTTCTGTGTGATAGGTTCTTGCTATATAGCCCAGGCTGAATTTAAACTTTACCTAGTTAGCTTTCAATTTATAATGTGTCTGCCTCTGAGTGCTGGGAGGGTAGGCCTGTGCCTCGAAGTCATCCAGGCAGGGCAGCATCCTACCACTTTCATCATATGCTGTAGCAGGGACATCCCATAATGTCTGCCATATTCTGTGGTTTACAGCAAGTCACAAGCCCTATTCACTCTCAAGGGAAGAGGATCACGCCAAAGCAAAGGTCATTAAAGGACAGTTAAGCCACCTGTAATCACATCACTGCTAAACAGTCAGTCAGGGATCAGAGGTATTGGGACTCTGCTTCCCTACTGCCCCAGCTTTTTCTCCTTCCCCATCTGCTTCTGTTGCTACATGAACTGTCCAATCCCATGAATCTCAAACGCTGAGGACAGCAGACAGCTTTCACTTGCCCTTAAGGTCACACTCAAAAGCTTTTTAAGACCAAGACCCATCAATTCTCTAGTATAAACTCATTGAAAGTGTTTTTGTTTATTTCTTTTTTTTTTTTCTTTAAAGACTTTATTTTATTTTTATTGTTTTTTTTATTTATTATGAATAAAGCCTCATTTGGTGTGCTTGTTTGGGACAGGATCTTATACAGCTCAGGCTGACCTCAAACTCAACCTCACTTCTGATCCTCCTTCCCACCCCTCTGAGTGTTGAGTTTATAGGTGTGCACCACAACACCATGTGCTGGGGATCTCCCGGAGGGCCTTGGGCATGGTAGGCAATCACTCTACCAAGTGAATTGCATTTCAGCCCAGGAGAGGGTTTAAAACAATTCCTACTTGTCTTGGAGTGTAATTGACATGGAAAGCAGTCTTGTCAATTGAATCTAGGTAGTTTATGATACTAAAACAAGCAGCAGAACCACAGATCAAACCCTAGCTGATGTTTCATATAAATCCAATGATTTCTGCCCGAGGCTAAATTCTATTTTTCTCAAGGACAGCTTCGGCAAACTTGCAGAAACATTGAACAAATATTCAGGGAAGACTTAATGCCATTTTTCTATTTAAATCAGTTCAGAAATATTCATGTCTGCATAGAGTTTGAATTCCTTTCCCAATGGATTCCAGTAAAGGTAGATCATACTGGAAGCCTCTAAGAAGAAAATCACAAATGCATGCTTCTGTCACAGTGGCAAATCATCTTTTTATTTCTGGGGACCTGGTTCTGTTACTAATCCCTCACAACAACCTTTGCCACATGTCTGTGGCTGATGTCTTAGCCCGCCTCTGTTTTAATTTTCTGCACAGTTGTACAGTGAAGATCTGATGTGGAGAGGAGACTCCAGAGAGAGCATTGTCTACTGTTTATTAGTTTGTGATGAAAAACAACCCGGCAGAAACATAAAGCCTGTGCTACTCCTGAGTCTGAGACAGACTGTGTGTTCATTCAAACTCATAAAAAAAAAAGGCTCCAAAAGGAAATGGCAACCCAGGCTGATCTTGATAGAGAACAGAGATCACCAAGATTACTTTAATAGGTGTACTAAAGTGTTCTTTTTTAAAATCATGATTAATTTAGGCAACTCCAATACCATTTTTAATATGGCAGCACATCCTACAGTACCACCATCAATCATAGAAAGATAATGTCACGGTAAGGAAATGACATGAGGGAAAGCATGGGATTTAGCAAAACTGAATTTATTAAGTTTTATGGAAGTAGATATCAAGAATGCATGTAAAGTTCATGTCCATAAGGCACAATTGTGTAAATGAGAGAACACGAGATAATTACTTTTTGCTACGAAACCCTACATATAATTTCAGGAACATTTTGTTTTTTGAATTGGGGAAAATATTTCACCAGATTAAACTAACACAGTAAATGGAGAGATAATAGTATTTTTATGAAATTGAAAGCTGGAGTCCTACAAAAGAGGACAATTGAAATGGGTTTGCAGAGAGATGCTAGTGACCTCCAGTTGTCCCTTTATGTCATAGCCTATACTGGGCAAATGAAATTGTCCTCTTGGAAGGTGGGTTTAGATAAAAAAAGAATCATGGTGGGTTTGTGAAGGGGAAAGCTAGGACAAAATTTTCATTCAGAAGAGCTGTTAGGAGAGGTACAAGCTCATAGCCACAGACTGGCATGATGAACCCTTGAAGTGACATACTGGGTGTCATTCAGCTCTGGACACCACAGTATGGTTTGAAGGAGACGGAGCCTCCAATTCAAGGCTATCAGGAGAAATTCAACCTCATGGCCCTAGGCGTCTGCCATGAGGAGTTCTGAAGGGAGACTAGGTCCATCAGTCCCTTCAGATCCTACGGACAAAGGAAGTTCCCCTGACTTAGGGGTTTTCAGATATGTAGAGGGCATGTGACCCAGTCTGTGTCAGAAGTCATGGAGGCAAGCACTAGGTGTGACCATAAATTTATCCTGTAAGGTGGAGGCAGGCCTAATTAGTTGTGTGTCTAGAGAGGTGTGACCCGGTTTCTGAGAAAGTATTAGAATATGTATCCTAGCATATACAATACCCTGGATAAAGAACAGGTAGGGAAGAGGCTACCCTCCATCCCTCTTCCCTGTCTTCCCAAGTTCAATACTAGTAAGAAGACTGTAGAAGACAGAAAAAGAAAAAAAAGAACGTGATATTGGTTACCGCATGACCCATCATGATACCATCTGCTTTGATGGAAAACTAAACTGAAGTGATATCACCCACGTCTCTCACAAAACAAGAATCTGGAGGAAGGCGATTCCAAGGTTTGCTCAGCAATACAACATGAGTTGGCATTCTCAAGTTTCCTTGGCATCCCCCATCAGCTTCAAAAGCTGCTGTTCTTCTAGTCACAGCTCCTGTGGTGCTGGACAGAGAGGGGTGAGTCTCACAGGATCCCGAGGAGCTGAAGCATAGCAGAACTAGAAACAAAATGGAGAGGTAGAGACGCCGCCGATAAATGGAAGCAAAGCGCTCTGATCACTCCCCTGATAGAAGCCATTATTTCCAGGAAGCCGAAAGAAAACCCATCACATGCAATTTCCTTCCAATTCAAAAATTTGGTTGTGTAGAAAACTTCTAGATGGGTTAGGCAGGGACAGAATAAGCTTGACAGGGTTTCAGTTAAGGCTGTCCTCAGAACTATGAGCAAAAGCGACACCATGGCTCAGTTTGAACACTTTAAAAAGTGGAAAGGATTCAACTCTCATTATAAAGCTTTTAGTAGGAAGCAAATTTCAATTGCACAAAGGCTCCCAGGATAATTCCCGTCAGCCACCCTGTCAGAGTCGCTTTTCTGCTGACATTATCTCAGCTTCCTTGTTAGGGCAACACCTTACTTTTTAATTTTTTTTTCTCCCCATCTCATTTTAGACCTCCACATTTTCTGTCTAACACTGTGCTGATGCTGGCTCAGTTCCCTTGGAAACAGACTATTTCACTATGAATAAGAAGTTGTTAGGCCAAGCCCTAAGAATACAGTTTGTCAGAGGAAAAGAATCCCAGCATGCAATTGTGGCTTGCAAAGTCTTCAAGGTTTTCATACGTTCCCAAGTCAGTTGTGACAGGCACAGAGGAGATTCCTGAGGACTGCCTGTTCCATACAGATCTCACAAGATAAGGAATAATACGGGGCTTCAGTTTTAATCACCTGTAAAGTAAGAATGATACTCTCCGTTCCCTTACAGGGGTGTCCTGGGAATTAAATGAATTAAAATCTCTGGATTTAGCCAGATGTAGTGACACACACCTTTGATCCAAGAACTTGGGAGGCAGAGGCAGATGAATCTCTGAGTTTGAGGCCAGCCTGGTCTACAGGGTGACTTCCAGGACAGCCAGGGCTACACAGAGAAACCCTATCTAGGAAAACAAAACCCAAATTCCCTGTACTCTGGTGACCTGCTGTCCTAATCACTGTGCACCAATGATGTCTAGGCTACCATCACCCATGGGATACAGCCTCATGGCTAGTTTGTATATGCTTTTGCATTCCACACAGCAGCAGCCAGACATCTTTTTATAACTAAATGTCAATGACGTCACTCTCCTGCTCACCACCTTAAAGACTGAGTCACTGGAAGACACACGTCCTCCCAAAGCTTTTGCCACCCTTCACGTACCAGCCTCTCCTGCCCTCCTGCTCCTTTTTATGTGATCCATCTCGTCTCTCACTTCATCCTAGCCAAGCTGGTCTCTGTACTGTGCCTTAAATACCCTGGCTTTTGTCCAGAATGTTCTTTCTTCAGATTTGTCCATGGCTGATTCCATCAACCTTCTCTTTTGGACAAAATTTTGAGATGATATTTACATGTCATAAAAATGCACCTGTGTTAAAAACGCAACATCTTAATTACTCTTTTATTACCATGAGAACCCATCATGGCCAAGGTGACTTATAGAAGACAGTGTTTGACTTGGGTTTTGATATCAGAGGGTTAGAGTCTATGGTGGCATAATGAAGGACCAGGCAAAAGCTAACATCTTGACCAAAAGCAGGAAGCAGAGAGAGAGA